>VDFB02289385.1:0-42105 GCA_007258455.2 Sequoia sempervirens | reverse complement strand
TACATAATTGCTTATCAAATCCCTTGCAAATAATTTTAAATTTAAGACTCCATTTAAGTATTTAATTGATTGCTTGAATCAAAGCAGAAATAGAGACATACATTCGAATAGATGTTCAAAGAAGAATTTATCAATCATATCTGCAGAACAATTTAAGACAATTGCACATGTTCTTCCAAAAGCTCAAAAAAAGCTATCTATTCTATTCGTTCTTTTCTATTCCTAGCGTTCTACCCATATGCACGCGACTCAAAACCTAACCAGAATTTTCATCCCCTGCAAATGAGCTTTGAATTCCCTTTTATAAGACAAGGGAGCAGAACAAGCCACTAGCTCAAATGCAATTTAGATACAAAATTTTCATTTCATTCCTCATTTCAACTGCATTTAACAAAATCCCCACATGACAAATCTATTAGAAATGGTGAAAATCCAAAATCAACATAGCTGCCAGGAGGAAGCAAAGTACCACCAAAATCTTCCACCATCACTAAGTGAGCAAAAGAACCAAAACTCACAATGCCATGAGGGCACACCGTCACCTTCCAACACCTCAAAATTATGCCACACATGCAAGAAGAGAAAACGACAACCCAGAAATCATTTAACAACACAAAAACTTATTTACCACTACCTTCATTTCACACACAAGCAAACCTTTTTCCAACAGCACACACACCTTGGTATACACGGCCACTCCAAGTAATAGCAAGGGTTGGAGATGATACTTCTGCCAATTCTTCGACCTTGTCCTTGTCTGCCATAGCACTATCTCTTCCACTTGGAGTCTTAATAGCCAAAGGAAGGATAGATAGTACCTCCGCCTCAGATGACATAACTCAACCCATAGTCGCTAGATACTGGTGGTACTTGGAGTCAGTCTCGTCTTAGTTTTTGATGGGCTGTCAGTAAGGTCGATAAGAGAATTTTGTCGACTGAAGGAACCATAGCCATATCGGAGCTATTGTCGAGTTCTACTAGAAAGCCCAAGAGCTTCGTCTCTTTTTATCTCCTCCTTCAAGCTCCCACCCTGGTTTCGTAGTTTTTGATTGCATCTAACCATCACTAATGAAGGTTCTCTCTCCTTGGTATCCTCATGAATGCTTTGTTCATGTCCGGGATCTTCACTCTAAGGATTTTGAGACTAAAGCTTGGAAGACCTTCACACTACAAATGATGTGGAGCTAGACCTGCTCATCTTGCAATCACAAGGACACTCTTGATCTTCGCTCTCTGCAACAGTCTGAGGACTTAGCTATTTAGTTAATATGATAAGAATAGAAACTCATTCACTTCTATTTATTGAGTGAGATGATGCTATCGATTATGGATACTACATGAGAAAAAAGCACATGCGCGAAGTGGGCAATTCGCTGGTAGGCGTATTATCACCGTTTCATTTGCAAGTGCATGAAAATCTGTAGATTGTACTTCATGATTTTCTACAATTAAATCTTCACACACACAAAGATCAATTTGATCACTCCTGCAGAAATCTGGCCATTAATGTACGATGGTTACAGAGTAAAAATGGCTATCACGTGCCATTTATTAGCTTTGAATATAAGCCATTGATCTTTTGCTTGGATGGTGAATCGGCTGGCATTAGTTTGACCATCTTTGAATTCCAGTGGTGCTTTGCTGATGTGTCCTCAGCCAATGATGTTCATCCAGCTCGGATGATACTCATTTTTTCAACAAGCTCCACCCCTTCCACAAACTAAATAAATCAGTACAGATGTCGAGATTTCACTAATCTTGCTAGTCTTAACTAATGTACACTTTCTCCCAGCAAGCAAATAGGGAATGGTGAAGATCGTTCTCAAGATCTAATCTCAACCGTTTGTTGAAGGCGTCGGGTGGTGGGCATGGTGGTGGGGACTGGGTCCCATTATCGTACAAGGACACACGTCCTTATTTCGCCAGCCTCATTGCTTTTAACTTGCTGACACTTATTATTTGTGAATTGGCGGCGTATGGCCAAGATCAATAGAATAATTAATGACCGGTACTCCAAGGTAGAAGGGTCGGTAAACCAATGTGCAAAAATAGCTTAGAAGGTAACTGAAAGAGCGGGTCAACTTGAAATTATAACATTTGCTTACCTTTGTGAATAAAACCCTACTCATTCATGGGGACACAAGTTTAAAATGAAGACTAAGCCCATGGGGACATGAGAAAATTCCTCATAATTTTAGAAACTCCACAATCCACAATCGTAGTCACCAAACTTGATCGATGACCCACAAAAACTCAAATATGAGTGGTTTCCTAAATACGGCTATAACTAAAAACAAAAGAAGGTTCACGAAAGAATGTAGAAAATACATGTACAAAATGGACAACTATAGTGCAATCCACAATCGTAGTCACCAAAGTTGATCGATACCCCACAAAAATTCAAACTCAAGCAATTTCCTCAATGTGGCTATAACACAATCGTACACACCAAAGTTCATCGATGGCCCATGAAAACTCAAACACGAGCGGTTTCCTAAATGTGGTTATAACTCAACAGAAAATGAAGGTTCACAAAAGGTGATAGAAGATATGCGTACAAAATGGACAACTACAGTACAATCCACAATCATAGTCACCAAAGTTGATCGATGGCCCTTGAAAACTCAAACATGAACGGTTTCTTGAATGTGGCTATAACTCAACAAAAAATGAAAGATTGGGAAAGCCGATAAAAAATACCCATACAGACAAGACAACTACAGTGCAATCTACAATCATAGTCACCAAAGTTGATTGATGGCATGCAAAATTTCAAATATGAACGGTTTCTTAAGTGCGACTATCACTCAACAAAACTGAAGGTTTGTGAAAGGCAATAACTCAACAGAAAATGAAGGTTCACAAAAGGTGATAGAAGATATGCGTAGAAAATGGACAACTATAGTACAATCCACAATCGTAGTCACCAAAGTTCATCGATGGCCCTCGAAAACTCAAACACGAACGGTTTCTTGAATGTGGCTATAACTCAACAAAAAATGAAAGATTGGGAAAGCCGATAAAAAATACCCGTATAGATGGGACAACTACAGTGCAATCTACAATCATAGTCACCAAAGTTGATCGATGGCATGCAAAATTTCAAATTTGAAAGGTTTCTTAAGTGCAACTATCACTCAACAAAACTGAAGGTTTGTGAAAGGCAATAGAAAACATGCATATAGAATTCACAACTACAGTTTAATCCAGAAGCATAGTAACCAAAGTTGATCGATGGCCCACAAAAACTCAAACACGAGGGGATTCCTAAATGCGGCTATAACTCAACAAAAAAATGAAGGTTAATGAAAGGCGATAGAAAATACGCATACATAATGCACAACTATAGTGCAATCCATAATCGTATTCACCAAACTGGATAGATGGCCAACAAAAATTCAAACATAAGCGTTTTCCTAAATGTGGCTATAAGTAAAAAAAAATTGAAGGCTCGTGAAAGGTGATTGAAAATATATGTATAGAATGGACGATTAGTGTGCAATTCACAATCGTAGTCACCAAAGGTGATCGATGGCCGACGAAAGCTCAAACATGAGCGGTTTGTAAAGTGTAGCTATAACTTAATGAAAAATGAAGGCTCATGAAAGGCAATAGAAAATACACGTATACAATGCACAACTATAGTGTTATCCACAATCGTAATCACCAAAGTTGATCGATGGCGCACGAAAACACAAACATGAGCATTTTTTTAAATGCGACTATAACTGAACAAAAAATGAAGGTTCATGAAAGGTGATTAAAAATATACATACGAAATGCACAACTAAAGAACAATCTAGAATTGTAGTCACCAAAGTTGATTTATGGCCCACAAAAAACTCAAACATGGTTTCCTAAATGCGGCAATAACTTAACAAAAAATGAAGCTTCCTAAAAGGCAATTGAAAATATACGTACGAAAGAAAAACTACAGTGTAGTCCATAATCGTCGTCACCAAAGTTGATCTACGAAACAAGAAAACTCAAACACGAGTCATTTCCTAAATATGGCTATAAGTCAACAAAAAATGAAGGTTCACAAAAGGCGATAGAAAATACGTGTAGAAAATGGACAACTATAGTGCAATCCACAATTGTAGTCACCAAAGTTGATTGATGGCCCATGAAAACTCAAACATGAGCGGTTTCCTCAATGTGGCCATAACTCAACAAAAAATAAAGGTTCGCAAAAGGTGATAAAAAATACGCGTATAGAATGCACAATTACAATGTAATCCATAATCGTAGTCACCAAAGTTGATCGATGGCACACGAAACCTCAAACACGAGTGGTTTCCTAAATGCGACTATAACTCAACAAAAAATCAAGGTTCGCGAAAGGCAATAGAAAATACACGTACATAACGAACAACTACTCAAACACGAGCGTTTCCTAAATGAGGCTAAATTCAGGTTAACTCATCAAAAAATGAAGGTTCGCGAAAGTCGATAGAAAATTAGCGTTCATAATGCACAAATACAGTTCAATCCATAATCGTAGTCAACTATAGTGCACTTCACAATCGTAGTCACCAAAGTTGATTGATGGCCAATGATAACTGAAATACGAGCGGTTTCCTAAATGCGGCTATAACTCATCAAAAAATCAAAGTTTGTGAAGGGTGATAGAAAATACGTGTACATAATAGACAACTACAGTACTATCCACAATCGTAGTCACCAAAATTGATCAATGGCACATGAAAACTCAAATATGAACAGTTTCCTAAATACGTCTATAACTTATTGAAAAAACAAGGTTCGTAAAAGGCTATAGAAAATACACGTATAGAATGGAAAACTACAGTGCCAACCATAATCATAGTCACCAAGGTTGATCGATGGCCCATGAAAACTCAAAGATGAGCGGTTCCCTAAGTGTGGCTATAACTCAATAAAAAATGAAGGTTCACAAAAGTTGATAGAAAATATGCATATAGAATGCACAATATAGTGTCACCAACAATCACAGTCACCAAAGTTCATTGATGGCCCACGAAAACTCAAACACGAGCAGTTTAATAAATACTGCTATAACTCAACAAAAAAATAATGTTCGTCAAAGGCGATAGAAAATACGCATATAGAATGCACAACTACAGTGTAATCCACAAGCGTAGTCAAAAAAGTTGATTGATGGTCCACGAAAACTCAAACTCAAGTGATTTACTAAATGCAGCTATAACTCAAAAAAAACAAAGATTCAAGAAATTTGATAGAAAATACATGTACAAAAAGGAGAACTACAGTGCAATCCACAATTGTAGTCACCAAAGTTAATCGATGGCCCACGAAAACTCAAACACGATCGGTTTCCTAAGTGCGACTATAACTCTACAAAAAATGAAGGTTCATGAAATGCGATAGAAAATACACGTATAGAATGCACAACTATGGTGTAATCCACAATCATTGTACAATCTTCAAAAATATGTGTACAAAATGCACAATTACAATACAATGCACAATCTTAGTCACCAAAGTTGATTGATGGCCCACAAAAACAAAAAACATGAGCAGTTTGCTAAATGCGGCTATAACTCAACACAAAATGAAGGTTCATAAAAGGCGATAGAAAATACGCACATAGAACACACAACTAAAGTGTAATCCAAAAGCGTAGTCACCAAAGTTGATCATTGGTGCACAAAAATTCAAACACAAGTAGTACCCAAAATGCGGCTATAACTCAACAAAAAATGAAGATTCGTGAAAGCCGATAGAAAATTAGCGTTCATAATGCACAACTACAGTGCAATCCACAATCATACTCACCAAAGTTGATCGATGGCCCATGAAAACTCAAACACAAGCAGTTTCCTAAGTGCGGCTATGACTCAATGAAAAATGAAGGTTCGCGAAAAGCTATAGAAAACACCCATATAGAATGCACAACTACATTGTAATCCATAATCATAATCACCATAGTTGATCCTAAATGTGGTTATAACTCAACAAAAAATGAAGGTTCTTGAAAGGCAATTAAAAATATGTGTACATAATGCTCAACTACAGTACAATCGAATATCATAGTCACCAAACTTAATTGATGGCCCAAAAAGACACAAATTGGAGTGGTTTCCTCAATGATGATGCTATAACTCAACAAAAAATGAAAGTTCACAAAAGGTGATAGAAAGTACGTGCATAGAATGAAAAACTACATTGTAATCCACAATCGTAGTCACCAAAGTTGATTGATGGCCCACAAAACTCAAAGACAAGCGGTTTCCTAAATGCAGCTATAACTAACCTAAAACTGAAGGTTCAAGAAATGCGATAGAAACTACATGTACAGAATGCACAATTACAGTGTAATGAACAAGTGTAGTCCAAAGTTGATTGATGGCCCACGAAAACTTAAAGTCGACCAGTTTCCTAAATGCGGCTATAACTCAACAAAAAATGAAGGTTCACGAAAGGCGATAGAAAATACGCATACATAATGGACAAATACTCCACAATCGTAGTCACCTAAGCTGATTGATGGCAATGAAGACTAAACAAGAGCGGTTTCCTAAATGCAGCTATAACTCAACAAAAAATGAAGTTTCTTAAAATGCGATAAAAAGTACATGTATAGAATATACAACTATAGTGCAATCCACAACTGTGCTCACCAAATTTAATCAACGGCCCACGAAAACTCAAACTCGAGCAGTTTACTAAATGCGCCAATAGCTAAAAAAAAATGAAGGTTTGCCAAAGGCGATAGAAAGTACACGTACGGAATGGACAACTACGGTGGAATCCACAATCGTACTCACCAAAGTTGATCGATGGCCCACAAAAACTGAAGCTCGAGTTGTTTCCTAAGTCCAGCTATAACTCAACGAAAAATGAAGGTTCGCACAAGGCGAAAGAAAATACATGTATAGATTATAGAACTACACGTCAATCCACAATCATAGTCACCAAAGTTGATCGATGGCCCTCAAAAACTCAAACACAAGCGTTTTCCTAAATGCGCCTATAACTCAACAAAAAATGAAGATTCGTGAAATGCGATAGAAAATACATGTACGAAATGGACAATGATATTGGAATTTAAAATCGTACTCTCCAAATCTGATCGATGGCCCACGAAAACTGAACTCGAGCGGTTTCTTAAATGTGGCTATAACTCAAACACGAGCGGTTTCCTGACTGCAGCTATAACTCAACGAAAAATGAAGGTTCAGGAAAGGAGATAAAAAATTCACATTCATAATGCACAACTATAGTGCAATCCACAATCGTAATCACCAAAGTTGATCAATGGCCCACAAAAACTCAAACAGGAGTCATTTTCTAATTGCTGCTATAGTACAATGAAAAATTAAGGTTCACTAAAGGGGATAGAAAATACGTATATAGAATTCACAACTACAGTGCAATGCACAATCGTAGTCACCAAAGTTGGTTGACGGCACAAGAAAACTCAAACACAAGCGGTTTCCTAAATGCGGTTATAACTAAAAAAAAAAAAGGTTCGCGAAAGGTGATAGAAAATACACGTACAAAATGGACAACTACAGTGCAATCCATGTAGTCACCAAAATTGATCTATGGCCCATGAAAACTCAAACACGAACGGTTTCCTAAGTGCAGCTATAACTCAAAAAAAAATGATGGTTCGTGAAAGGTGATAGAAAATATGCATATAGAATGCAAAACTACAGTGTAATCCATGATAGTAGTCACCAAAGTTGATCGATTGCCCAGGAAAACTCAAACATGAGTGTTTTCCTAAATGCGGCTATAACTCAACGAAAAATGAAGGTTCGTGAAATCTGATAGAAAATACAAGTAGAGAATGCACAACTATAGTGTAATCCACAAGTGTAGTCATCAAAGTTGATCGATGGCTGCACTTAGGCAACCACTCATGTTTGAGTTTTCATGGACAATAGATCAGCTTTGGTGACTACGATTGTGGATTGCATTGTGGTTGTCCATATATATGAGTATTTTCTATTCCCTTTCATTAACCTTCATTTTTTCCTGAGTTATAACCGCATTTAGGAAACCGCTCGACTTTGAGTTTTCATGGGCCATCAATAAATTTCGGGGACTATGCTTGTGGATTACATTGTAGTTGTGCATTCTATATGTGTATTTTTTGTTGCCTTTCATGAACCTTCTTTTTTTTGTTGAGTTATAGTGGCATTTAGGAAACTGCTCATCTTTGAGATTTTGTGGTCTGTCGATCAACTTTGGTGATTATGATTGTGGATTGTACTGTAGTTGTGCATTCTCTATGCATATTTTTAATTGCATTTCATGAACCTTCATTTTTTGTTGAGTTATACCCACATTTAGGAGACCCCTCATGTTTGAGTTTTTGTGGGCCGTCGATCAAATTTGGTGACTAGGATTGTGGATTGCACTGTAGTTGTGAATTCTATATGCGTATTTTCTATTGCCTTTCGCGATCCTTCATTTTTTCTTGAGTTATCTCCGCACTTAGGAAACCACTCGTATATGAGTTTTCATAGGCCATCGATAAATTTTGGTGATTATAATTGTGGATGGCACTATAGTTGTGCATTTTGTACATGTATTTTCTATCGCCTTTCGTGAACCTTTATTTTTTCGTTGAGTTACAGCCGTATTGAAGAAACCGCTCATGTTTGAGTTTTTTTGGGCCATCGATCAACTTTGGTGACTACGATTGTGGATTGCATTGTAGTTGTCTATTGTATATGCATATTTTCTATCGCCTTTCATGAACCTTCAATTTTTGTTGATTTATAGCCGCACCTAGGAAATCGCTTGTGTTTGAGTTTTCCTAGGCCATCGATCAACTTTGGTGACTACGATTGTGGATTGCACTGTAGTTGTGCATTCTATAAGAGTATTTTCTATCGCCTTTCGCAAAGCTTCATTTTTACTTGAGTTATAACCACTCTTAGGAAATACATATATTTTCTATCGCCTTTGAAGAACCTTCATTTTTCGTTAAGTTATAGACATGCTCGTTTAGGAAACTACTCGTGTTTGAATTTTCATGGGCCATTGATCAACTTTGGTGACTACGATTGTTGATGGCACTGTAGTTGTCCATTCTATATGTGTATTTTCTATCGCCTTTTGCGAACCTTCATTTTTCGTTGAGTTATAGCCGCGTTTAGGAAACCGCTCGTGCTTCAGTTTTCGTGGGGAATCGATCAACTTTGGTGACTACGATTGTGGATTGCATTGTAGTTGTCTATTGTATACGTGTATTTTCCATCGCCTTATGTGAACCTTCATTTTTTGTTAAGATATAGCCCCACATAGGAAACTGCTCGTGTTTCAGTTTTCATGTGCCATCGATCAACTTTGCCGACTACGATTATGGATTGCACTATAGTTTTGCATTCTATACGCATATTTTCTATCACATTTTGGGAACCTTGATTTTTTCTTGAGTATATCCAGACTTAGCACACCAGTCGTCTTTGAGTTTTCGTGGGCCATTGATCGACCTTGGTGACTATGATTGTGGATGGCACTGTAGTTGTCCATTCTATATGTGTATTTTCTGTCGCCTTTCGAGAACCTTCAATTTTCGTTGAGTTATAGCCGTATTTAGGAAATCGCTCATATTTGAGTTTTCATGGGCCATCAATCAACTTTGGTGACTACGATTATATATTGCATTGTAGTTGTCTCTTTATTATGCGTATTTTCTATCGCCTTTTGCAAACCTTCATTTTTCGTTGAGTTATAGCCGCATTTAGGAACCCGCTCATGTTTGAGTTTTCGTGGGCGATCGATCAACTTTTGTGACTACAATTGTGGATTGCGCTGTAGTTTACCATTTTGTACACGTATTTTCTATCGCCTTTCCTAAAAATTCATTTTTTGTTGAGTTATAGCCACATTTAGGAAACAGCTCGTGTTTGGGTTTTCATGGGCCATCGATGAACTTTGGTGACTACGATTGTGGATTGCTCTATACTTGTGCATTATGAACATTAATTTTCTATTGACTTTCGCGAATCTTCATTTCTTGTTGAGTTCTAGCTGCATTTAGGAAACCTCTAGCATTTGAATTTTTGTGGGCCATCGATCAACTTTGTTGACTACGCTTTTGGATTACATTGTAGTTAAGCTTTCTATATACGTATTTTCCATTGCCTATCATGAACTTCATTTTTTGTTGAGTTATAGCCGCACTTAAGAAACCGCTCATGTTTAAATTTTTTTGGGTCGTTTATCAACATTGGTGACTACGATAGTGGATTGCACTATAGTTTTCCATTCTTTGCACTTATTTTCTATCACCTTTCACAAACCTTCATTTATTGTTGAGTTATAGCTGCATCTAGAAAACCACTCGAGTTTGAGTTTTCGTAGGCCATCAATCAACTTTGGTGACTTTGATTGTGGATTCTATTGTAGTTGTGCATTTTGTACACATATTTTTAATTGCTTCTCATAAACCTTCATTTTTTGTTGAGTTATAGCCGTATTTAGGAAAACGCTCGTATTTTTTATCCCATTTCGAGAACCTTAATTTTTCGTTGAGTTATACCTGCATTTAGGAAACCGCTCGTGTTTGAGTTTTCGTGCCCCATCAAGCAACCTTGGTGACTACAATATTGAATTGCACTGTAGTTTTCCATTTGTACACGGATTTTCTATCATATTTTGTGAACATTCATTTTTTGTTGATCTATAGCCACATTTAGGAAACCGCTCGTGTTTGAGTTTTCATGGGCCATCGATCAACTTTAGTGACTACGATTGTGGATTGCATTGTAGTTGTGCATGATGAATGCTAATTTTCTGCTGCCTTGGCGTACCTTCATTTTTCCTTGTACGTGTATTTTCTATTGGCTTGCGTGAACCTTCATTTTTTGTTGAGTTATAGTTTTCGTTAGCCATTGATCAACTTTGGTGACTAGGCTTGTTGATTAGACTTTGAGAATTATATTTGCGTATTTTCTATCACCTTTCGCGAACCTTCATTTTTTGTTGAGTTATATCCGCATTTAGGAAACCAGACGTGTTTGAGTTTTCGTGGGCCATTGACAACTTTGGTGACTACGATTGTGGATTGCATTGTAGGTGTCTATTCTGTACAAGTATTTTCTATCTCCTTTCGCGAACCTTCATTTTTGTTGTGTTATAGCCGCATTTATCAAGCCAACCGTGCTTGAGTTTTTCATGGGCCATCAATCAACTTTGGTGACTACGATTGAGGATTGTACTTTAGCTATCCATCCTGTATGCGTATTTTCTATCACATTTCACAAACCTTCAGTTTTTGTTGAGTTATAGCCACATTGCTGAAACCG
This sequence comes from Sequoia sempervirens, assembly GCA_007258455.2. Classification (NCBI taxonomy): domain Eukaryota; kingdom Viridiplantae; phylum Streptophyta; class Pinopsida; order Cupressales; family Cupressaceae; genus Sequoia; species Sequoia sempervirens. Next base: position 30,835 of record VDFB02289385.1, on the reverse strand, counting down.
CTCGTGTTTGAGTTTTCATGGGCCATTAATCAACTTTGGTGAGTACGATTATGGATTGCACTATAGTTGTCTATTCTGACCATGAATTTTCTATCGCAATTCATGAACCTTCATTTTTTGTTGACTACATGGATTGTGGATTGCATTGTAGTTGTCTATTTTGTATTTTTTATTGCGTTTCATGAACATTCATTTTTTCCTGAGTTATAGCCGCATTTAGGAAACTGAGCTGTTTTAGTTTTCGTGGGCCATCCATCAACTTTTGTGACTACGATTGTGGATTGCACTGTATTTGTCAATTTTCTATGCGTATTTTCTATCGCCTTTCATGAACCTTCATTTTTATTGGAGTTATATTTGCATTTAGGAAATTGCTCTTGTTGTAGTTTTCGTGGTCCAAGGATCAACTTTGGTGAATACAATTGTGGATTGCACTATAGTTGTCCATTATGAACGCTAATTTTCTATCGCCTCTCCCGAACCTTCATTTTTTATTCAGTTATGGGGGCATTTAGGAATCTGCATGTGTTTGAGTTTTTGTGGGCCATAGATCAATTTGGTGACTACGATTGTGGATTGCACTATAGTTGTGCATTATGAACGTTAATTTTCTATCGCCTTTCACAAACCTTCATTTTTATTGCGTTATAGCAGCATTTAGGAAACCGTTCATATTTATGTTTTTTTGGGCCATCAATCAACTTTGGTGACTATGATTGTAGATTGTACTATAGTTGTGAATTCTATACACTTACTAATTTTTAATAAATTATTGTTACCATTATTTGATATGATGTATTGCTCTTTATGAAGCAAATTGAGATCATCATTTTTCAAAAAAATTGCTTATTCTTCTTGTTTCAATTTCCTCTGTCTTTTCTTTGGTATACAACTAGAGTGAAATCCACAATCATAGTTACAATAGTTGATTGATGGCCCACGAAAACTCAAATACGAGTTGTTTCCTAAATGCGGCCATAACTCAACACAAAATAAAGGTTTGCAAAATGTTATAGAAAATACGAGTATAGAATGCACAATTACAGTGTAATCCACAAGTGTAGTCACCAAAGTTGATCAATGTCCCACGAAAAGTCACATTAGAGCGGTTTCCTAAATGCGGCTATAACTCAACAAAAAATAAAGGTTCTCGAATGAAGATAGAAAATATGCATATAGAATGGAAAACTACAGTGTAATTCACAATACGCGTATAGTATACACAACTATAGTGTAATCAACAAGTGTAGTCACCAAAGTTGATTCATGGCACATGAAACTCAAACTTGTCCAGTTTCCCAAATGCGGCTATAACTCAACAAAAAATAAAGGTTCACGAAAGGCGATAGAAAATACGTGTACAAAATGGACAACTACAGTGCAATCCACAATCGTAGTTACCAAAGTTCATTGATGGCCCACGAAAACTAAAATACGAGCTGTTTCCTAAATGCGGCCATAACTCAACAAAAAATCAATGTTTACAAAACGCGATAGAAAGTACGAATATAGAATGCACAATTACAGTGTAATCCACAGGTGTAGTTACCAAAGTTGATCGATGTCCCATGAAAAGTCAAACTCGAGCGGTTTCCTAAATGTGGCTAACTTAACAAAAAATGAAGGTTCTTGAAAGGAGATAGAAAATACGGATATAGAATCGATATCTACATTACAATCCACAATCGTACTCATCAAAGTTCATTGATGCACCACAAAATTTGAAACATGAGCGAATTTCTAAATGCGGTTATAACTCAACAAAAAATGAAGGTTCACAAAAGGCGATAGAAAATACGAGTAAAGAATGCACAACTACAGTGTAATTCATAATCGTAGTCATCAAAGTTGTTCGATGGCCCAAAAAAACTCAAACATGAGCGGTTTCCTAAATGCGGTATTTAGGAAACCGCTCATGCTTGAAGTTTTTTGGGCAATCGATCAACTTTTGTGATTACAATTGTGGATTGTACTGTAGTTGTGCATTCTGTACGACTATTTTTAATCGCCTTTCATGAACTTTCATTTTTTTTTTAGTTATAGCCTCATTTAAAAGACCTCTCGTGTTTCAGTATTGATGGGCCATCGAGCAACTTTGGTGACTACGTTTTTGGATTAGACTGTAGTTTTGCATTCTATTCATGTAGTTTCTTTTTCCTTTTATGGAAGTTCATTTTTTGTTGAGTTATAGCCACATATAGGAACCGCTCATGTTCGAGTTTTTGTGGGCCATCATTCAACTTTGGTGACTACGATTGTGGATTGTACTGTAGTTGTGCATTATGTACGCTTATTTTTAAATGCCTTTCATGAACCTTCATTTTTCGCTGAGTTATAGGTTTATTTTGGAAAATGCTCGTGTTTGATTTTTCGTGGCCCATCAATCAACTTTGGTCACTACGATTTTGAATTACACTGAAGTTGTGCATTCTATACACATATTTTCTTTCACCTTTTGCAAAATGTCAATTTTCATTGAATTATAGCTGCACTTAGGAAACCGCTCATGTTTTAGTTTTTTTGGATCATCGATCAAATTTGGTGAATATAGTTGTGGATGGCAATCTAGTTGTCCAATCTCTATGTGTATTTTCTTGCCTTCCATGAGCCTTCATTTTTTGTTGAGTTATAGCTGCATTTAAGAAACCGCTCGAGTTTGAGTTTTCGTGGGCCATTGATCAACTTTGGTGACTGCGCGTGTGGATTATACTGTAGTTGTGCATTCTATACGTTATTTTCTATTGCCTTTCACGGACCTTCATTTTTTGTAGAGTTATAGCCGCATCTAAGAAAATGCTCGTGTTTGAATTTTCATGGGCCATCAATCAACTCTGGAGTCTATGATTGCGAATAACACTGTAGTTGTGCATTCTATACGTGTATTTTCTATAACCTTTCGTGAACATTCATTTTTCGTTGGGTTATAGACACACTTAGGAAACCACTTGTTTTTGAGTTTTCGTAGGCCATCGATCAACTTTGGTGACTATGATTGTTGATTGCACTATAGTTGTCTATTCAGTACAATGATTTTCTATCGCCTTTCATCAACCTTCTTTATTATTGAGTTATAGCCGCATTTAGGAAACAACTTGTTTTTGACTTTTCGTGGGCCATTTGTCAAATTTGGTGACTACAATTGTGGATTATACTGTAGTTGTGCATTATGTAATCATATTTTTAATCACCTTCATTTTTTGTTTAGTTATAGCCGCATTTAGGAAAACACTCATGTTTGAGTTTTCGTGGGCAATCAATCAAGTTTGGTGAATACGATTGTTGATTACATTGAAGTTGTGCATTCTATATGCATATTTTGTATCATCTTTCGCGAGTCGCCATTTCCTTTGAGTTATAGCCGCACTTAGGAAACTGCTCAAGTTTGAGTTTTCGTAGGCCATTTATCAACTTTAGTGATTACGATTTTGGATTACACTGTAGTTATGCATTCTATATGCATATTTTCTATCGTGAACATTCATTTCTTGTTGAGTTATAGCCGCATTTAGGAAACTGCTCGTGTTTGAGTTTTTATGCATCATTGTTCAACTTTGGTGACTAAAATTATGGAGTTGTACTTTAGTTGTGCATTTTTTATGCATATATTTAATCGCCTTTCAGAAACCTTCATTTTTCGTTGAGTTATAGACGCAGTTACGAAACTGCTCATGTTTGAGAATTGGCTTTTGTAGAGAATGTCATTCTGAGTAAACCCAATTCATCCTTTTTTCAAAAAAAATATTTTTTCAACAACATGTAACAACCCCTCAAAAATAGAATAAACGTAAGAATTTTTTTTGGGAAAATAAAAAATATGGGTTTTATAGGTGCTCGACAGCTAAAGACACCTAGATCGTCCACTTTTTTAAAATTCGTTTTCGAAAAAGATAGATTTCTTTTTAAAGTAGAAGCAATAGAGGTAAACAAAGATAATTTTTTTTTAATTTTTTAATGTAAAATATGAGAAATGGGTTTTGTAAAGAATGTCGTTCTAAATAAACCCAAATCATCCTTTTTTCGAAAAACTAATTTTCCACCAACATGCAAAAACCCCTCAAAAATAGAATGTAAGAAACAATTTTTTTTGCGAAAATCAAAAATATGGGTTTTATAGGTCCTCGTGTGTTGAAAAAATTCAAATTGTCCATTTTTTGAAAAAATAAGTTGTTCTTGAAAATGATAGATTTTTTTGAAAAGTAGAAGTAGTAGAGGTAAACATAGGCAATTTTTTTGAATTTTTTATGAAAAATCTGAGAAATGGGTTTTGTAGAGAATGTCAATCTGAGTAAATCCAAATCATCTTTTTTTTGAAAAATTAGTGTTTCACCAACATGCAATAACCCCTCGAAAATAGAATATACGAAACAATTTTTTTTTGGGAAAATAAAAAATCTGGATTTTATAGGTGCTGGAGTGCTGAAGAGATTCAGATCGTCTATTTTTTCAAAAAATAAGTTATTTTTTAAAACGATAGATTTTTTGAAAAGTAGAAGCAGTAGAGTTACACATAGGAATTTTTTTTGAATCTTTTTATGAAAAATCTGAGAAATGGGTTTTTTTAGAGAATGTCATTCTCAGCAAATCCAAATTGTCCTCTTTTCGAAAAACTACCATTTCACCAATATACAAGAACCCTTAAAAAATAGAATCATTCTAAGTAGACCCAGATCGTTCTTTTTTCGTAAAACTAATTTGTCCCTCAACAAAAAAGGAAGGTTCATGATACACGATAGAAAATACGCGTACAAAATAGACAAGTACAGTGCTAACCACAATCGTAGTCACCAAAGTTAATCGATGGCCCATGAAAACTCTAACACGAGTGGTTTCCTAAGTCCGGCTATAACTCAACAAAAAATGAAGGTTCGCAAAAGGCGATAGAAAATACGTGTGTAGAACGCACAACTATAGTGTAATCGACATGCGTAGTCACCAAAGTTGATCGATGACCTATGAAAACTCAAACACGAGCAGTTTCACAAAAGGCGGTAGAAAATACGTGTACATAATGGACAACTACAGTAAAATCCACAATCGTAGTCACCAAAGTCAATCACCCACGAAAACTCAAACACGAGTGGTTTCCTAAATGTGGCTATAACTCAACTAATAATGAAGGTTCATGAAGGGCGATAGAAAATATGCGTATAGAATGTAGAACCACAGTACAATCAACAATCGTAGTCATAAAAGTTCATTGATGGCCCACAAAAACTCAAACATTAGCGGTTTTCGAAATGTTGCTCTAACTCAAAAAAAAAAAAGGTTCGCGAAAAGTTATAGAAAATACTAGTATAGAATACACAACTACAGTGTAATTCACAATCGCAACCACCAAAGTTAATCAATGGCCCACAAAAACACAAAGATGAGTGGGTTCCTAAATACGGCTATGACTCAACAAAAAATGAAGGTAGATAAAGGCGAGAAAATATACGCATATAAAATGCACAACTATAGTGTAATCTACAATCGTAGTCACCAAACTTCATTGATTGCCCATGAAAACTCAAACATAATCATTTTCTAAAATGTCGCTATAACTAAACAAAACATGAAGGTTCACAAAAGGCGATAGAAAATATGCATATAGAATGCACAACTAAAGTGTAATCCACAAGTGTAGTCACCAAAGTTGATCAATGGCCCACGAAAATTCAAACTCGAGCAGTTCCGTAATGCGGCTATAACTCATCAAAAAGTGAAGGTTCACGAAAGATGATAGAAAATAGACGTAGAGAATGGACAACTACATTGCAATCCACAATTCTAGTCACCAAAGTTGATCGATGGCCCACGTAAACTCAAACACGAGTGGTTTCCTAAGTACCGCTATAACTCAACGAAAAAAGAAGGTTCTTGAAAAGTGATAGAAAATATGCGTATAGAAGGCACAACTACAGTGTAATGCACAATCATAGTCAATGAAGTTGATTGATGGCCCACGAAAACTCAAACTTGAGCGGTATCCTAAGACTGGTTATAACACAACAAAAGATGAAAGTTCATGAAAGGCGATAGAAAATACACGTATAGACTGCAAAACTACAATGTAATCCATAATCATAGTCACCAAATTGGATCGATGGCCCATGAAATTTCAAACACGAACGTTTTCCTAATTACAGCTATAAGTCAACAAAAAATGAAGCCTCGTGTAAGATGATTAGAAATATACGTACAAAACGCACAACTACATTACAATCCAGAATCATAATCACCAAAGTTGATTGATGGCCCACAAAAACTAAAACATGACAAGTTTCCTAAATGCAGCGATAACTAAACAAAAAATGAAGGTGCGTCAAAGGCAATAGAAAATATGCGTATAGAATGCACAACTACAGTGTACTCCAAAAGCATAGTTACCAAAGTTGATCGATGGCCCACGAAAACTCAAACACGAGTGGTTTCCTAAATTCGGCTATAACTCAACTAAAAATGAGTATTCGCGAAAGTCGATACAAAATACACGTGCAGAATGGACTAGAATGCAATCCACAATTATAGTCACCAAAGTTGATCGATGCCCCACAAAATCTCAAACATGAACGGTTTCCTAAATGTAGTTGTAACTCAATCAAAAATGAAAGTTCGCGAAATGCTATAAAAAATACGCATCAATGGCCCATGAAAATTGAAACACGAGTGGTTTCCTAAGTGTGGCTATAACTCAATAAAAAATGAAGGTTCGTGAAAAGTGATAGAAAATATGCATATAAAATGTACAACTAAAGTGTAATCCACAATCGAAGTTAGCAAAGTTGAACGATGGCACACGAAAACTCAAAGAATAGAGGTTTCCTAAATACGGCTATAACTCAACAAAAAATGAAGGTTCACGAAATGCAATAGAAAATATGTGTATACAATGAACAACTACAGTGTAATCCTTAATAGTAGTCACCAAATTTGATCGATGGCCCACGACAACTAAAATACGATTGGTTTCTTAAATGCGGCTATAACTCAATAAAAAATGAAGGTTCGCAAAAGACGATAGAAAACACACATATATTATGCACAACTACAGTGTAATCCACAAGCGTAGTCACCAAAGTTGATCGATGGCCCATGAAAACTCAAACACGACTGGTTTCCTAATTGCAGCTACAACTCAACAAAAAATGAAGGTTCATCAAAACCGATTAAAAAATGCGTACAAAATGCACAACTAAAATACAATCCACAGTCATAGTCGCCAAAGTTGATCGATGACCGATAAAAACTCACATACAAGCGGTTTCCTAAATTCAGCTATAGCTCAACAAAAAATGAAGGTTCAGAAAAAAGCGATAAAATGAAAGTTCAGGAAAGTTGATAAAAATGCGACTATAACTCAAAAAAAATGACAGTTCGTGAAAGGTGATAGAAAATTAGCATTCATAATGCACAACTACAGTGCAATCCACAATCGTAGTAACGAAAGTTTATCAATGGCCAAAAAAAACTCAAACACGAGTAGTTTCCTATTGCGGCTATAACTAGCGAAAAAATTAAGGTTCACAAAAGGGGATAAAAAATACGCATATAGAATTCACAACTACAGTGCAATGCATAATCGTAGTCACCAAAGTTGATCGACGACACAAAAAAACTCAAACACAAGTAGTTTCCTAAATGTTGTTATAACTCAACAAAAATCATTAAGGTTTGCGAAAGGCGGTAGAAAATACACGTACAAGATGGACAACTATAGTGCAATCCAGGTAGTCACAAAAATTGATCTATGTCCCACAAAAACTCAAATACGAACGGTTTCCTAAGTGCAGCTATAACTCAATAAAAAATGAAGTTTCATCAAAGGCGATAGAAAATATGTGTATAGAATGCAAAACTATAGTGTGGTTCAATAGTAGTCACCAAAGTTGATCGATCGCCCAGGAAAACTCAAACATGAACGTTTTCCTAAATGTGGTTATAACTCAACAAAAAATGAAGGTTCATCAAAGGCGATTAAAAATATGCATATAGAATGCACAAGTACTGTACAATCCACAATCGTAGTCACCAAAGTTGATCGATGTCCCACAAAAACTCAAACATGAGTGATTTCCTAAAGGCAATAGAAAATACGCGTATAGAATGCACAACTACAGTGTAATCCACAAGCATAGTCACCAAAGTTAATTAGTGGCCCACAAAAACTCAAACACGAGAGGTTTCCTAAATGTGGCTATAACTCAACAAAAACAAAGGTTCACGAAAGCCAATAGGAAATATGCATACATAATACAGAACTATAGTAATCCACAATTATGTTTCAAAAAATGAAGGTTCATGAAAGGCGATAGAAAATACACATACATAATTGACAACTACAATGTAATCCACAATCGTAGTCACCAAAGTTGATCAATGGCCCACAAAAACTCAAGTAGGAGTGGTTTCCTAAATGCAGCTATAACTCAATAAAAAATGAAGGTTTGTGAAATGCGATAGAAAATAAAAGTAGAGAATGCACAACTACAAAGTAATCCACAAGTGTCACCAAAGTTGATCGATGGCCGCACTTAGGAAACCACTCGTGTTTTAGTTTTCATGGGCCACATCGATCAACTTTGGTGACTACAATTGTGGATAGCACTATAGTTGTTCATTCTATATGAGTATTTTCTATCTCCTTTTATTAACCTTATTTTTTTACTGAGTTATAGCTGCATTTAGGAAACTGCTCGAGTTTGAGTTTTCATGGGCCATGAATCAACTTCGGTGACTACGCTTGTGGATTACATTGTAGTTGTGAATTGTATATGTGTTGTGCATTTTGTGGGCCATCAATCAAATTTTGTGACTACGATTGTGGATTGTACTATAGTTGTGCATTTTGTATGCATATTTTTAATCACCTTTCACGAACATTCATTTTTTGTTGCGTTATAGCCGAATTTAGGAAAATGCTCGTGTTTGATTTTTCGTGGACCATCGATCAACTTTGGTGACTACGATTGTGGATTGCATTCTAGTTGTCAATTTTGTACATGTATTTTCTATCGCCTTTCACGAACCTTCATTTTGTGTTGAGTTATAGCTCGTGTTTGAGTTTTCATAGGCTATTGATCAACTTTGGTGACTAGAATTGTGGATTGCAATATAGTTCTCTATTTTGTATGCATATTTCCTATTGAGCAGTTTCCGCATTTAGGAAACCTCTTGTGTTTGAGTTTTTGTGGGCCATTTATTAACTTTGGTGACTAGGCTTGTGGATTACAATGTAACTGTGCATTCTATACGCATATTTTCTATCGCCTTTCGCTAACCTTTATTTTTTTTGGTGTTATAGCTGCATTTAGGAAACCTCTCGTGTTTGAGTTTTCATGGGCCATCGATCAACCTTGGTGTCTACGCTTGTGGATTACACTGTAGTTGTCCATTTTATAACTGTATTTTCTATCGCCTTTCTCAAATCTTCATTTGTGATTGAGTTATAGCCGCACTTAGGAAACCGCTCGTGTTTGAGTTTTTTCAGGCCATTAATAAAATTTAGTGACTACGATTGTGGATTGCACTGTAGTTATATATTTTTTACACATATTTTGTATTTCCTTTCGCTACCCTTCTTTTTTTGTTGAGTGAAAAATTAGATTTTTGAAAAAAGGATGATTTGGGTCTACTTAGAACGATTCCTTTTTTGAGGGGTTCTTGCATATTGGTAAAAAAATAGTTTTTCAAAAAAAGGATGATCTAGATCTACTCAGAATGACATTATCTTAAAAACTCATTTCTCGGATTTTTCATAACAGATTCAAAAAATTTGCCTCTTAATTCTAGAGCTTCTAGTTTTCAAAAAAATCTATCTTTTTCAAGAACAACTTTATTTTTCAAAAAATGGGCGATTTGAATCTCTTCAGTTAATGAGCACCTATGAAACCCATTTTTCAGATTTTTCATAAAAAGATTGAAATTTTTTTCCTTTGTTACCTCTATTGCTTCTAATTTCAAAAAATGCCATCTTTTTCAAAAACATATAATTTCAAAAAATGGACAATCTGGGCCTCTTTAGCACACGAGCACTTATAAAACCCATTTTTTTTATTTTTCCAAAAAAAATTGTTTCGTAGATTCTATTTGTGGGGGCTACTTGCATGTTGGTGAAATTTTATTTTATTTTCGAAAAAAGGATGATTTGGATTTACTCAGAATGACATTCTCTACAAATCCCATTTCTCAGATTTTTCATAAAAAGATTCAAAAAATTTGCCAATGTTACCTCTACTGGTTCTACTTTTCAACAAAATCTATCTTTTTCAAGAACAACTTATCTTTTCAAAAACGAACTATCTAAATCTCTTTAGTACACCAGCACCTATAAAACTCATATTTTTTTATTTTCCAAAAAAAAAATATTTCGTAGATTCTATTTTTGAGAGGTACTTGCATGTTGGTGAAAAATTAATGTTTCAAAAAGACGACAATCTTGGTCTACTAAGAACAACATTCTCTACAAAACCCATTTATCAGATTTTTCATAAAAAGATTTGAGGAAATTATCTTTGTTACCTGTACTACTACTTTTCAAAAATGCACGTTCTGGGTCTCTTCAGCACACGAGAGGGTCTATTTTGTAGGAGGGTATATTTTTGAGAGGTTCTTGCATGTTGGTGAAAAATTAGTCTTTTAAAAAAAGAACGATCAGGGTCTACTAAGAACGACATTCTCTAGAAAACCCATTTCTCATATTTTTCATAAAAAGATTCAAACAAATTGTCTCTGTTACCTATACTACTACTTTTCAAAGAAATCTATCTTTTTCAAAAAGAACTTATTTTTTCAAAAAGTAGACGATCTGAATCTCTTCAGGACACCAGCACCTATAAAACCCATATTTTCTATTTTCCCAAAAAGAATTGTTTCGTAGATTCTATTTTTGAGGGGTTCTTGCATGTTGGTGAAAAAATAGTTTTTCGAAAAGAGGATGATCTGGGTCTATTCAGAAGGACATTCTGTACAAAACCATTTCTCTAATTTTTCATTAAAAGATTCACAAAAAATTCCTTTGGTTTACCTCTACTGCTTCTACTTTTCAAAAAAATCTATCTTTTTCAAAATCAACTTATTTTAATAAAAAAACGGACGATCTGGGTGTCTTTAGCTGTCGAGCACCTATAAAACCGATATTTTTGATTCTCCAAAAAAAATTGTTTCGGAGATTCTATTTTTGAAGGATTCTTGCATATTGTTGAAAAATTAGTTTTTCGAAAAGAGGATGATCTGGGTCTACTCAAAACGACAATCTCTACAAAACCCACTTTCAAATTTTTCATAAAAAGATTCAAAAAATTTGCCTCTGTTACCTCCACTACTTCTACTTTTCAAAAAAATCTATGTTTTTCAAGAAGAAATTATTGTTTCAAAAAATGAACGATCTGGGTCTCTTTAGCACACAAATACCTATAAAACCCATATTTTTTATTTTCCAAAAAATAAAGTTTCGTTGATTGTCTTTTTGAAGGCTTCTTGCATGTTGGTGAAAAATTAGTTTTTCGAAAAAAGGATGATCTAGGTCTATTCAGAATGACATTCTCTAGAAAACCCATTTCTTAGGTTTTTCATAAAAAGATTCAAAATATTTAGCTATGTTACTTCCATTGCTTTAACTTTTCAAAAAAATCTATTATTTTCAAGAATAACTTAGTTTTTTAAAAAATGGAGAATTTGGGTCTCTTTAGCACATGACCACCTATAAAAACCATATTTTGATTTTCCCAAAAAAAATTGTTTCGTAGATTCCTTTTTTAAGGGGTTCTTGCATGTTGTTGAAAAATTAATTTTTCAAAAAAAGGAAAATCTGGGTCTACTGAAAACAACATTCTCTACAAAACCCATTTTCTTAGATTTTTCATTAAAAGATTCAAAAAAATTGCCTCTGTTTCCTCCATTGCTTCTACTTTTCAAAAAAATCTATCTTTTTCAAGAACAACCTATTTTTTCAAAAACCAGATGATCTAGGTTTGTTGATTACACGAGTACCTATAAAACCAACATTTTTGATTTTCACACAAAAAATTGTTTCGTGGAAATCTATTTTTGAGGGGTTCTTGCATGTTGGTGAAATATTAGTTTTTGAAAAAAAGGACGATCTGGGTTTAGGTGAAATATTAGTTCTTCAAAAAAAGGATGATCTGGGTCTACCTAGAATGACTTTCTCTACAAAACCCATTTTTCCCATTTTTCATAAAAAGATTCAAAAATTTTGTCTTTGTCTACTGCTTCTCCTTTTCAAAAAAGTATTTTTCAGGAACTTATTTTTCTCAAAAAACGGACGATCCATGTCTCTTTAGAAAACAAGCGATTTCTGAAATGTGGCTATAACTCAACAAAAAAGGAAGGTTCCCAAAAGGAGATCGAAAATACAAATACATAATGGACATCTATAGTGCAATCCACAATCGTAGTCACAAAAGTTGATCGATGGGCCACGAAAACTCAAACACAAACAGTTTCCTAAATGCGGCTATAACTCAACAAAAAATGAAGGTTCGCGAAAGGCGAAAGAAAATACGCGTATGGAATGCCCAACTATGCGCAGTGTAGTTGTGCATTTTATACACGTATTTTCTATCACCTTTCACGAAACTTCATTTTTCGTTGAGTTATAGTTGCACTTAGGAAACCACTCATCTTTGAGTTTTTGTGGGCCATTAATCAATTTTGGTGACTCTAATTGTGGATGGCACTATAGTTGTCCAATCTTTGCGTGTATTTTCTCGCCTTTCACGAGTCTTCATTTTTTGTTGAGTTCTAGCCACATTTAATAAACCATTGAAGTTTGAATTTCTGTGGGCCATCGATTAACTTTGGTGACTATGATTGCGGATTACATTGTAGCTGTGCACTCTATATGTGAGTTCTCCATCGCCTTTCGTGAACATTCATTTTTTGTTGAGTTATATCCGCATTTACGAAACTGCTTGTATATGAGTTTTCGTTGGCCGTCGATCAACTTTGGTGACTACAATTGTGCATTGCAATGAAGTTATGAATTCTATACGCTTATTTTCTATCCCCTTTCGTGAACCTTAATTTTTTTTGAGTTATAGCCGCATTTAGGAAACCGCTCGTGTTTGAGTTTTCATGGGCCATCAATTAACTTTGGTGACTACGATTGTGGATTGCACTATAGTTTTTCGTTTTGTACTCGTATTTTCTATTGCCTTTCGTGAACTTCATTTTGTATTGATTTATAGCCGCATTTAGTAAATCACTCATCTTTTAGATTTTGTGGGCCATCAATCAACATTGGTGACTATTATTGTGTATTGTACTTTAGTTGTACATTTTGTGCGCATATTTTTAATCGTGTTTCATGAACCTTCATTTTTTGTTGAGTTATAGCTGCATTTAGGAAAACGCTCCGATTTGAGTTTTCGTGGCCCATCAATCAACTTTGGTGAATACAATTTTGGAGTACACTATAGTTGTGCATTCTATAGGCGTATTTTCTATCACTTTTCGCTAAGTTATAGCCGCACTTAGGAAACTGCTCATGTTTGAGTTTTCGTGGGCCATCGATCAACTTTGGTGGAATAAACTGTAGTTGTACATTTCGTATTTGTATTTTCTATTGACTTTTGCGAACCTTAGTTTTTCTTTTAGTTATACCCGCACTTAGAAAATCATTCATCTTTGAGTTTTTGTGGGCCATTGATCAACCTTGGTGACTATGATTGTGGATGGCACTGTAGTTGTCAACTTTGTATGTGTATTTTCTATCGCATTTTGTGAACCTTAATTTTTTGTTCAGATATAGCCACATTTAGGAAACCGCTTGACTTTGAGTTTTTCGTGGGCCATCGAACAATGGCGACTATACTTGTGGATTATACTGTAGTTGTGCATTCTATACGTGTATTGTCTATCACCTTTCGTGAATGTTCATTTTCTGCTAAGTTATAGCCTCATTTAGGAAACAACTCGTGTTTGAGTTTTCGTGGGCCATTGATCAACTTTGGTGACTCCGATTGTGGTTTGCACTGTAGTTGTCCATTCTGTACGCGTATTTTTTGTCGCCTTTTGTGAACTTTCATTTTTTGGTTGAGTTATAGCCACATTTAGGAAACTGCTCGTATTTCAGTTTTTGTGGCCCATGCATCAACTTTTGGTGACTACGATTGTTTATTACAATGTAGTTATTCATTCTATACACGTATTTTCTATCGCCTTCCGCAAACCTTCATTTTTTTATGAGTTATAGCCACACTTACGAAACCACTCGTGTTTGAATTTTCATGTGCCATCAATTAACTTTGGTGACTGCGATTGTGGACTACACTATACTTGTCCATTTTGTACGTGCATTTTCTACTGTCTTTCGTGAACTTTCATTTTTTGTTCAAAGACAAAAAAATTTAATCTATTTATGAAAAATGGGATAAATGGGTTTTGTAGAGAATGTCATTTTCAGTAGACCCAAATCGTCCTATTTTTGAAAAACTAATATTTCACCAGCATGCAAGAATCCCTCAAAAATTGAATCTACGAAACAATTTCTTTTGGGAAAATAAAAAATATGGGTTTTATAGCTGCTCGAGAGCTAATGAGACACAGATCGTCTGTTTTACTAAAAAATAAGTTGTTCTTGAAAAAGATTGATTTTTTTGAAAAGTAGTAGTAGAGGTAAGAGGGGCAAATATTTTGAATCTTTTTATGAAAATTTTGAGAAATGGGTTTTGTAGAGAATGTCATTCTGAGAAGACCCAGATCGTCCTTTTTTTTGAAAACTAATCTTTTACCAACATGTAAGAACCCCACAAAAATAGAATTCTATGAAACAATTTTTTTTGGAAAAATCTAAAATATGGGTTTTATACGTGCCCATGTGCTAAAAGACACCCGAATCATCCGGTTTTTAAAAAAATAAGTTGTTTTTGAAAAAGAAAGATTATTTTTAAAAGTAGTAGTGGAGGTAATAGAGACAATTTTTTTGACTCTTTTAATGAAAAATCTGAGAAATGGGTTTTGTAGAGATTGTTGTTCTAAGTAGACCTAGATCATCCTTTTTTCAAAAAACTAATTTTTGAACAACATGCAAGAACCCCTAAAAAATAGAATCTACGGAACAATTTTTTTGGGAAAATTGAAAATATGGGTTTTATAGGTGCTCAACAGCTAAAGAGTCCCAGATCGTTTGTTTCATATATGTGGCTATAACTAAACAAAAAATGAAGGTTCGTGAAAGGAAATAGAAAAAAACGCGTATAGATTGCACAACTACAGTTTCATCCACAAACGTAGTCATCAAAGTTGATTGATGGCCCACGAAAATTCAAACATGTGTGGTTTCCTAAGTGCGGCTATAACTCAATGAAAAATGAAGGTTAGCGAAAGGCGATAAAAAATATGCATATAGAATGCACAACTACAGTGTAATCCAAAATCGTAGTTAGCAAAGTTCATTGATTGCCCATGAAAACCGAAACACGAGCGGTATTCTAGGTGCGGCTATAACTCAATGAAAAATGAAAGCTCACAAAAGGCAATAGAATTCAAGACTACAATTTAATCCATAATTGTAGTTACACTTTGATCGATTGCCCAAAAAAACCCTAAAAATCAACATGTGTACAAAATGCACAACTACAAGTACAATCCATAATCGTAGTCACACTTTGATCGATTGCGCACAAAAACTCTAAAATGAGCGGTTTCCTAAATGTGGCTATAACTCAACAAAAAATAAAGGTTTGCGAAAGGTGATAGAAAATACGCGTATGGAATAGAAAACTATAGTGTAATCCACAATCGTAGTCACCAAAGTTGATCAATGGCCCATGAAACCTCAAAGCTGCATTTAGGAAAACACTCGTGTTTGAGTTTTTGAGTGCTATCGATCAACTTTTGTGACTATGATTGTGGATTACACTGTATTTGTGCATTAAATACGTATATGTTCTATTCCCTTTCACGAACCTTCATTTTTCATTGAGTTATAGCCACACTTAGCAAACCGCTCGTGTTTGAGTTTTCGTGGCCTATAGATCAACTTTGGTGTCTACGATTGGGGATTGCACTGTAGTTGTCCATTTGGTACACGTATTTTCTATTGCTTGTCGTGAACCTTCATTTTTTGTTGACTTATAGCCGAATTTAGGAAACTGGTCATGTTTGGCTTTTCGTAGGCCATCATTCAACTTTAGTGACTACAATTGAAGATTAAACTGTAGTTGTCCATTCACTACGTGTATTTTCTATCACTTTTCGTGAACCTTCAGTTTTTGTTGAGTTATAGCCGCATTGAAGAAATCGCTAAAGTTTGAGTTTTTATGCGTCATCGATCAATTTTGGTGACTATGCTTGTGGATTACATAGTAATTGTGCATTCTATACGTGAAATTTCTATCCCCTTTCCTGAACCTTCATTTTTTGTTTAGTTTTACTCAGATTTAAGGAAATGGTCATGTTTGAGTTTTTGTGGGCCATCGATTAACTTTGATTAACTTTGGGGACTACAATGTTGGATTACAATGTAGTTTCTATCGCTTTTCATAAACATTCAATTTTCGTCAAGTTATAGGTGCACTTAGGAAACCTACATTTTTTTTTGAGTTATAGCTTCATTTAGGAAACCACTCATGTTTGAGTTTTTGTATGCCATCATTCAACTTTGGTGACTAGGATTGTGGTAGTATTGTAGTTGTGCATTCTATATGCATATTTTCTATCGCTTTTTGTTAACCATTTTTCTTGAGTTATAGCCACATTTAGGAAACCGCCAGTATTTGAGCTTTTGTGGGGCATCGATCAACTTTGGTGAGTACAATTGTGGATTGTAATGTAGTTGTGCATTCTTTATGCATATTTTTAATCGCTTTTGATGAAACTTCTTTTTTCATTGAGTTATAGCTACACTTAGGAAACCGCTTATGTTTGAGTTTTCGTGGTCCATCGTTCAATTTTGTTGACTACGATTGTGGATTTCGTTGTAGTTGATCGTTCTCTACGTGTATTTTGTATCGATTTCCGTGAACCTTCATTTTTTGTTGACTTATAGCCACATTTAGCAAACCGCTCGAATTTGGGTTTTCGTGGGCTGTCAATCAAGTTTGGTGACTACGCTTGTGGATTACATAGTAGTTGTACATTTTACACGTGAACTTTCTATCGCCTTTCGTGAACCTTCATCTTTTGTTGTGTTATAGCCGCATTTAGGAAAAACCGCTCATGTTTGAGTTTTTGTGAGCCATCAATCAACTTTTGTGATTACAATTGTGGATTGTACTGTAGTTGTTCATTTTGTACGCATATTGTTAATCAGCTTTCACGAAGCTTTCTTTTTTGTTTAGTTATAGCCGCACTTAGTAAACCACTCGTGTTTGAGTTTTCGTAGGCCATCGACCAACTTTGGTGACTACGATTGTAGATTGCACTGTAGTTGTCTATTTTGTACGTGTATTTTCTATTGCCTTTTGTGAAGTTATAGCCGCATTTAGGAAACCACTCGTATTTGAGTTTTCGTGGCCATTCATCAACTTTGGTTATTACGATTGTGGATTACACTGTAGTTGTCCATGGATTACTTTGGTTATGAACTTTTGTGACTACGATTGTGGATTGTATTGTAGTTGTCCATTATGTACTCATATTTTTAATTGCGTTTCACATACCTTCAATTTTTGTTGCGTTATAGCCGCATTTAGGAAAACACTCGTGTTTGAGTTTTCGTTGGCCATCAATCAACTTTGGTGACTACGATTGTGGATTCTACTATAGTTGTGCATTTTGTACGCATATTTTTAATCGCCTTTCATGAACCTTCATTTTTTGTTGATTTATATAGCCGCACTTACAAAACTGCTCATGTTTGAGTTTTCGTGGGCCATCGATCAAATTTGGTGGCTACGATTGTGGATTGCACTGTAGTTGTGCATTGTGTACGCATATTTTCTATAGCCTTTCTTGAACCTTCATTTTTTTAGATATAGCTGCATTTAGGAAATCCCTCGTGTATCTCCTATAAATGTATTTTAAATCTCCTTTCACGAACCTTCATTTTTTGTTGAGTTATAGCTGCATTTAGGAAACTGCTCGTGTTTGAGTTTTTGTGGGCTATCGATCAACTTTGGTGACTACAATTGTGGATTGCACTGTATTTGTGATTATGTACGCATATTTTCTATTGACTTTCGTGAACCGTCATTTTTTATTGAGTTATAGCTGCATTTGGGAAACCGCTCGTGTTTGAGTTTTTGTAGGCCATCGATCAACTTTGGTGACTACGCTTGTAGATTACACTATAGTTGTACATACTATATGCATATTTTCTATCGCCTTTCACAAACCTTCATTTTTTTTGAGTTATATCCGCATTTAGGAAACCACTCATGTTTGAGTTTTTGTGGGCCATCAATTAACCTTGTTGACTACGATTGTGGATTGTACTGTAGTTGTGCATTTTGTATGTATATTTTTAATTATGTATCATAAAACTTTATTTTTTCTTGAGTTATTGCCTTATTTAGGAAAACGCTTGTATTTGATTTTTCCTAGGCCAACGATCAAATTTGGTGACTATGATTGTGAATTACACTATGGTTGTGCATTCTATACATGTATTTGCTAATGCTTTCAGCGAACCTTCTTTTTTGTTGAGTTGTAGTTGCACTTAGGAAACTGCTTGTGTTTGAGTTTCCGTTGGCCATTGATCAACTTTGGTGACTACGATATTGGATTTGACTGTTGTTTTCCATTATGTACATGTATTTTCTTTCGCCTTTTGTGAACCTTCATATTTTGTTGAGTTATAGCCGCAATTAGGAAACCACTCATGTTTGAGTTTTTGTAGGCCATCAATCAACTTTGTCGTCTACGATTGTGGATTGTGTTGTAGTTGTGTAATCTGTACACATATTTTTATTCTCCTTTCACAAACCTTCATTTTTTCTTGAGTTATAGTCATATAGGAAAACTCTCGTGTTTCAGTTTTTGTGGACCATCGATCAACTTTGTGGATTACGATCATTGATTGCAGTGTAGTTGCCCATTCTCTATGTGTACTTTCATTTTTTGATGAGTTATAGCCGCATTTATGAAATCATTTGAGTTTGAGTTTTCGTGGGCCATCGATCAACCTTGCTGAATACACTTGTGGATGAAATTGTAGTTGTGCAATCTATATGCATATTTTCTATTGCCTTTTGCGAACCTTCATTTTTTGATTAGTTCTAGTGATATTTAGGAATTCGCTCGTGTTTGAATTTTCATTGGCCATCGATCAACTTTCATGAGTACAATTGTGGACTGCACTATAGATGTCCATTTTGTATGCATGTTTTCTATCAGCTTTCGTGAACCTTCATTTTTTGTTGAGTTATAGCCGCATTTAGGAAACCTCTCGCATTTGAGTTATTGTGGGCTGTCGATCAACTTTGGTGACTATGCTGTTGGATTACACTATAGTTGTGCATTCTTTACGTGTATTTTCTATCGTTATTCGCAAAATTCCATTTATTCGTAAACCGCTCGTAAATCTTAGTAAACTGCTCGTGCTTGCATTTCTATGGGCCATCGATCAACATTGCTAACTACGATCATGGATTGCACTGTAGTTACCCATTATGTACGAGTATTTTCTATTGCATTTCATGAACCTTTATTTTTTGTTGAGTTATAACCACATTTAGGAAACTGCTCATTTTTGAGTTTTCATGGGTCATCGCTAAACTTTGGTGACTACGATTGTGGATTGCACTGTAGTTGTACTTTTTATACACGTATTTTCTATCATGTTTTGTGAACCTTCATTTTTTGTTGAGTTATAGCCGCATTTAGGAAACCGCTTATGTTTGAGTTTTTGTGGGTCATTAATCAACATTGGTGACTATGATTATTGATTATACTAGAGTTGTGCATTATGTACGCATATTTTTAAACGCCTTTCACGAACCTTCATTTTTTGTTGAGTTATAGGCGCATTTAGGAAAACGCTCGTGTTTTAGTTTTCTTGGGCCATCAATCACCTTTGGTGACTACGATTGTGGATTGCAGTGTGTTGTCCATTCTCTACGTGTATTTTCTATCATCTTTCGTGAACCTTCATTTTTTGATGAGTTATAGCCACATTTAGCAAGCCGCTCGAGTTTGAGTTTTCGTGGGCTGTCAATCAAGTTTGGTGACTACACTTGTGGATGAAACTATAGTTTTGCAATCTATACGTGTATTTTCCATCACCTTTTGTGAACCTTCATTTTTTTTTAGTTATAGCCACATTTAGGAAAAAGGTCATGTTTGAGTTTTCGCAATCCATAGATCAACTTTGGTGAGTACAGTTGTGGATTGCACTATAGTTGTCTAATTTGTACGCATATTTTCTATCAGCTTTCGTGAACCTTCATTTTTTATTTAGTTATAGCAAGATTTAGGAAACCTCTCGTCTTTGAGTTTTCATGGGCCATCGATCAACCTTGGTGACTATGATTGTGGATGGCACTGTAGTTGTCCATCCTATACATGTATTTTCTATTGCCTTTCGCGAATTATATTTTTTGTTAAGTTTATAGCCCTATTTAGGAAACTGCTCATATTTGACTCAACACAAAATGAAGTTTCTTGAAAGTCGATAAAAAATATGCGTACAAAATACACAACTTTAATACAATCCACAATCGTAGTAACCAAAGTCGATTGATTGGCCTAGAAAACTCAGGCATGAGCGGTTTCCTAAATGCAGCTATAATTCAATAAAAAATTAACATTCGCAAAAAGTGATAGAAAATATGCGTATAGAATGTACAACTATAGTGTAATCCGCAAGTGTAGTCAACAAAGTTGATCGATGGCACACGAAAACTCAAACTTGAGCGGTTTCCTAAATGCGGCTATAACTCAACAAAAAATGAAGGTTTGTGAAATGCTTTAAAAATTACATGTACAGAAAGGAGAACAGTAGTGCAATCCACAATCGTAGCCACCAAACTTGATTGATGGCCCACGAAAACTCAAAAATGATCGGTTTCCTAAATGCAGCTTTCTCAACGAAAAATAAATGTCCGCGAAAGGCGATAGAAAATACACGTATAGAATGCACATTTATTGTGTAGTCAACATTCATAGTCACCAAAGTTGATCGATGGCCCACAAAAACTCAAACACGAGGATTTTCTTAAATATGTCTTTAACTCAACAAAAAACGAAGGTTCGTGAAAGGTGATTAAAAATATTTGTACAAAATGCACAACTACAGTATAATCCAGAATCATAGTCACCAAAGTTGATTGATTGCCCAATAAAACACAAATATGAGCAATTTCCTAAATGCCGCTATAACTCAACAAAAAATGAAGGTTCGCGAAACCTAATAGAAAATATGCATATAGATGCACAACTAAATTGTAATCCATAAGTTTAGTCACCAAAGTTGATTAATGGTCCACAAAAACTCAAACAAAAGCGGTATCCTAAATATGGCTATAACTTAACAAAAAATTAAGCTTCGCGAAAGGCAATAGAAAACTAGTGTTCATAATGCATAACTCCAATGCAATCGACAATCGTAGTCACCAATGTCGATCGATGGCCCACGATAACTCAAACACGAGTGGTTTCCTAAATGCAACTATAACTAAACAAAAACTGAAGTTTTACGAAAGGCGAGAGAAAATACGCGTACAAAATGCACAACAAAAGTGCAGTCAACAATCATAGCCACGAAAGTTGATCGATGGCCCATGAAAACTCAAACACGAGCAGTTTCCTAAGTGCGGCTATAACTCAACGAAAAATGAAGGTTAGTGACAAGCGATAGAAAATACACGTATAGAATGCACAACTATAGTGTAATCCACAATCGTAGTCACCAGAATTGATCCTAAGTGTGGCTATAACTCAAGAAAAAATCAAGGTTCATGAACGGTGATTAAAAATATGCGTACAAAATGCACAACTACAGAACAATCCACAATCGTAGTCACCAAAGTTGATTGATGGCCCACAAAAACACAAACAACAGCAGTTTCCCAAAAGACGTTATAACTCAACAAAAAATGAAGGTTTGCAAAAAGGTGATAGAAAATACATGTATAGAATGCAAAACTACAGTGTAATCCACAATCGTAGTCAACAAAGTTTATCGATGGCCCACAAAAACTCAAACACGAGCAGTTTATAAAAATGCGGCTATAACTAAATAAAAAATGAAGGTTCATGAAATGCAATAGAAACAACGTGTATAGATTGACTTTTCATTGGCCATTGATCAACTTTGGTGACTACGATAGTGGATTGCACTATAGTTGTCCATTACCTACGTGTATTTTTTGTCACCTTTCACGAACCTTCATTTTTTGTTTAGTTATAACCTCAACAAAAAATCAAGATTCGCAAAAGGTGATAGAAATTAAGTGTATAGAATGCACAACTACAGTGTAATCAACAAGCGTAGTCACCAATGTTGATCGATGGCCCACGAAAAATCAAACTCGAGCGGTTTCCTAAGTGCAGCTATAACTCAATGAAAAATCAAGGTTCGCAAAAGGCGATAGAAAACACACATATAGAATGGCCAACTATAGGGTAATCCACAATCATAATCACCAATATTGATCAATGGCCCACGGAATCATAAACATGAGCAGTTTTCTAAGTTCGGCTAATAACTCAACAAGAAATGAAGATTATGAAATATGATTAAAAATATGCATACAAAATGCTCAACTATAGTACAATCCACAATCATAGTCATCAAAGTTGATTGATGGCCCACAAAAACTCGAACATGAGCCGTTTCCTAAATGCGGCTATACCTCAAGAAAAAATGAATGTTTACAAAAGGTGATAAAAAATACATATATAGAATAAACAACTATAGTGTAATCCACAATCATAGTCACCAAAGTTGATCGATGGCCCACGAAAACTCAAACAATAGTGGTTTCCTAAGTGCAGCTATAACTGAACAAAAAATCAAGGTTCGCGATGATAGAAAATAGGATTATAGAATGCACAGCAATAGTGTAATCTAGAACCGTAGTTACCAAAGTTGATCGATGGCCCATGAAATCTAAAACATGAGCGTTTTCCTAATTATTCTATAAATGAAAAAAAAAAAGGTTCGTGAAAGGCGATTAAAAATAAGCATACAAAATGCACAACTACAATACAATCCACATTCGTAGTCACCAAAGTTGATCGATGGCCCACAAAAACTCAAACATGAGTGGTTTCCTAAATGCGGCTATAACTAAAAAAAAAATGACGATTCAAGAAAGGTTTCCTGAGTTGATTGTATTGTAGTTGTGCATTTTGTATGCATATTTTTAATCGATTTTCATGAACCTTCATTTTTTGTTCAATTATAGCCACATATAGGAAAATGTTCGTGTTTGAGTTTTCGTGTGCCATGGATCAACTTTTGTGGCTACGATTGTGGTTTGCACTATAGTTTTGCATTCTATAAGCACATTTTCTATCACCTTTCGCGAACCTTCATTTTTCATTGAGTTATAGCTGCACTTAGGAAACCACTCCTATTTTAGTTTTTGAGGGCCATTGATCAAATTTGTTGAGTGCATTCTTTACACGTATTTTCTACCGACTTTTGCGAACCTTCATTTTTTGTTGAGTTATAGCCGCACTTACGAAATCGCTCGTGTTTGAGGTTTAGTGGAGCATCAATCAACTTTGGTGACTATAATTGTGGACAGCAGTGTAGTTGTCTATTATGTACGCGTATTTTCAATCGCATTTCGGGGACCTTCATTTTTTGTTGATTTTTAAAGCTGCATTTTGGATACCGCTCGAATTTGAGTTTTCTTGGGCCATCGATCAACTTTAGTGACTATGCTTGTGGATTACACTATAGTTGTGCATTCTATACACATATTTTCTATCGCCTTTCATGAACCTTCATTTTTTTTTAATTTTAGCCACATTTAGGAAGCCCATCATGTATGAGTTTTCGTGGGCCATCAATTAACTTTGGTGACTACGATTTTGGATTGCACTATAGTTGTCCATTTTTTACTTGTATTTTCTATCACCCTTCGCAAACCATCATTTTTTGTTGAGTTATAGCTCGAGTTTGAGTGTTTTTGGGCCATCGATCAACTTTGCTGACTACACTTGTGGATTACAATGTAGTTGTACATTTTATACTCGTATTTTCTATCACCTTTGGTGAACCTTCATTTTTTGTTGAGTTATAACCACATTTAGGAAACCACTCATGTTTGAGTTTTTGTGGACATCAATCAACTTTGGTGACTACGATTGTGGATTGTACTGTAATTGTGCATTTTGTACGCATATTTTTAATATCCTTTCACAAACCTTCATTTTTTGTCAAGTTAAGGAAAATGCTCCTGTTTGAGTTTTCATGGGCCATTAATTAAATTTGGTAACTATGATTGTGGATTACAATGCAGTTGTGCATTCCATACGCATATTTTCGATTGACTTTTGCGAACCTTCATTTTTCGTCGAGTTATAACTAGACTTAGGAAACCACTCGTGTTTGAGTTTTCGTGGGCCGTCGATCAACTTTGGGGACTACATTTGTGGATTGCACTGTAGTTATTCATTATGAACGTCTATTATCTATCGCCTTTCGCGAAACTTAATTTTTTGTTTAGTTATAGTCGTATTTAAGAAACCACTCAACTTTGAGTTTTCGTGGGCCATCGATCAACTTTGGTGACTACACTTGTGGATTACAATATAGTTGTGCATTCTATAAGCGTATTTTCTATCGCTTTTCGCGAACCTTCATTTTTTGTTGACTTATGGGTGCATATAGGAAATTGCTCGTGTTTGAGTTTTTGAGGGCCATTGATCACCTTTGGTGATTATGATTGTGGATTGCATTGTCGTTCTGAGTAGATCTAGATTGTCCTCTTGTCGAAAAACTAATTTTTCAACAACATGCAAAAATCCCTAAATAATAAAATCTATGAAACTTTTTTTTTGGAAAATCAAAAATATGGGTTTGATAGGAGTTTGTGTTCTAAATAGACCCACATCATCCGTTTTTTGAAAAGATAAATTCTTAACAAAATATATTTTTTTGAAAAGTAGAAGCAGTAGAGGTAACAAAGACAATTTTTTTGAATATTTTTATGAAAGATGGGATAAATGGCTTCTGTAAGAATGTCATTCTGAGTACACCCAGATCCTCCTTTTTTTGAAAAACTAATATTTCACCAACATGCAAGAACCCCTCAAAAATAGAATCTACGAAACAAATTTTTTTGGGAAAATCAAAAATATGCGTTTCATAGGTACTCGTGTGCTCAAAAGACCCAGATCGTCCGGTTTTTGAAAAAATAAGTTGTTCTTGAAAAAGATAGATTTTTTTGAAAAGTAGAATTAGTGGAGGTAACAGAGGAAATTTTTTTGAATCATTTTATGAAAAATCTGAGAAATGGGTTTTGTAGAGATTGTCGTTCTGAGTAGACCTTGACGTCCTTTTTTCGAAAAACTAATTTTTCACCAACATGCAAGAACCCCTAAAAAATAGAATATACGAAATAATTTTTTTTGGGAAAATAAAAAATATGGCTTTTATAGGTGCTCAACAGCTGAAGACACCCAGACCATCTATTTTTTAAAAAATAAATTCTTCAAAAAGATCGATTTTTTTTTTAAGTAGAAGTAGTAGAGTATATGAAAAATATGAGAAATGGGTTTTGTAGAGAATATTGTTCTAAGTAGACCCAGAACTTACTTTTCTCGAAATATGATTTTTATAGGTGCTGGTGTTGTAAAGAGATGCAGATTGTCCGTTTTCCAAAAAAAAAAGCTATTCTTCAAAAAGATTTTTTTTTTGAAAAGTAGTAGTAGTTGTAATACAGACAAATTTTTTGAATCTTTTTGTGAAAAATCCGAGAAATGGGTTTTGTAGAGAATGTCGTTCTGAGTAGACCTAGATCGTCTTTTCTTCAAAAAACTAATATTTCACCAACATGCAAGAACCCCTAAAAAATATAATCTAAGAAACAATTTTTTCTGGGAAAATCGAAAATATGGGTTTTATAGGTGCTTGGGTGCTAAAGACTCCTAGATCGTCTGTTTTTTTTTTAAATAACTTCTTCTTGAAAAAGATAGATTTTTTTGAAAAGTAGAAGCAGTAGATGTAACAAAGGCAAATTTTTTGAATAATTGTATGAAAAATGGGATAAATGGGTTTTCTAGAGAATGTCATTCTGAGGAGACCCAAATCGTCCTCTTTTCAAAAAACTAATTTTTGAAAAACATGCAAGCACCCCTCAAAAGTAGAATCTATGAAATAATTTTTTTTGGGAAAATCGAAATATGGATTTTATAGGTTCTCGTGTGGTAAAGAAACCTAGATTGTCCATTTTTTGAAAAAATAAATTATTCTTCAAAAAGATATATATTTTTTTGAAAAGTAGAAGCACTAATATCACAGAGGCAATTTTTTTGAAAAGTAGAAGCAGTAAGATCCAGATCGTCCTTTTTTGTTGGGTTATAGGCGCATTTAGTAAACAGCTCATTTTTAAGTTTTTGTGGGCCATCAATCAACTTTGGTGACTACGATGGTGGATTGTACTATAATTGTGCATTATGTCTGCATATTTTGAATTGGCTTTCACGAACCTTCATTTTGTGTTTAGTTGTACCCGCATTTAGAAAAACGCTTGTGTTTGAGTTTTTCGTGGGCCATCGATCAACCTTCATGACTATGATTGTGGATTACACTGTAGTTGTGCATTTTATACGTGTATTTTCTATCGCCTTTCGCAACCTTTCATTTTTTTCGTAGAGTTATATCTGCACTTAGGAAACCGCTCGTGTTTTCATTTTCGTGGGCCATCGATCAGTTTTGGTGACTACGATTGTGGATTGTATTGTTTTCTTCCATTCTCTACATTTATTTTCTATCGCCTTTCATGAACCTTCATTTTTTGTTGAGTTATATCTACATTTAAGAAACCACTCGAGTTTGAGTTTTCGTGGGCCATCGAGCAACTTTGGTTACTACACTTGTGGATTACACTGTAGTTGTGCATTCTATACACGTATTCTCTATCCGCGTATTCACCTTTCGTGAACCTTGATTTTTTTTCAGTTATAGCAACATTTAGGAAACCACCTGTGTTTGAGTTTTCGTGGGCCATTGATCAACTTTGGAGACTACGATTTTGGATTGCACAGTAGTTGTGAATACTAAAAAACGTATTTTTTGTCCCCTTTCATGAACATTCATTTTTTTTTGAGTTATAGCCATATTTAGGAAACAGCTCGTGTTTGATTTTTGTGGGCCATCAATCAACTTTGGTGACTATGCTTGTGGATTGCACTATAGTTGTCCATTCTATACACGTATTTTCTATCACCTTTCGCAAACATTCATTTTTTGTTGAGTTATAGCCGCGTTTAGGAAACTGCACGTGAGGTTTCGTGGGTCGTTGATCAACTTTGGTGACTACAAATGTGCATTGCATGTAATTGTGAATTCTATACATGTATTGTCTACCCCTTTTCGCGAAACTTAATTTTTCGTTGAGTTATAGCTGCACTTAGCAAACTGCTCGTATTTGAGTTTTCGTGGGCCATCGATCAACTTTGGTGGCTACAATTATGGATTGCATTGTATTTGTCCAATCTATAAACATATTTTCCGTCGCCTTTCACGAACTTTCATTTTTCATTGAGCTATAGCCGCATTTATGAAACCGCTTGAGTTTGAGTTTTCATGGGCCATAGATTAACTTTGGTAACTATGATTGTGGATTGCACTATAGTTGTCCATTCTATACGCATATGTTTAATTGCCTTTCACGAAACTTCAATTTTTCTTAAGTTATAGCTGCATTTAGGAAAACGGTCGTGTTTCAGTTTTCATGGGCCATCAATTAAGTTTGTTGACTATGATTGTGGATTACACTGTAGTTGTGCAGTCTATAAATGTATTTGCTATCTCATTTTGGGAACCTTCATTTATGTCTGAGTTATAGTCGCACATAGGAAACTGCTCATGTTTCAGTTTTCATCGGCCATAGATCAACTTTGGTGACTAGGGTTGTGGATTGCAATCTAGTTGTCCATTTTGTATAGGTATTTTCTATTGCCTTTTGTGAACCTTCATTTCTTGTTAAGTTATAGCCGCATTTAGGAAAACGCTTGTGTTGGAGTTTTCTTGGGCCATATATTAAATTTGGTGCCTACGATTGTGTATTACACTGTATTTGTGCATTCTATACACATATTTTCTATCTTATTTTCCGTAGCTTCATTTTTCATTGAGTTATAGCAACACTTAGAAATTCACTTGTGTTTGAGTTTTCCTGGGCCATTGATCAACTGTGGTTACAATGATTGCGTATATGACTGTAGTTATCCATTCTATACGTATATTTCTTAATCGCCTTTCATGAACCATCATTTTTTGTTGAGTTTTAGCCGTATTTAGGAAAACGCTCGTGTTTGAGTTTTCATGAGCCATCGATCAACGTTGGTGACTATGATTGTGGATTGCACTATAGTTGTCAATTATGTACGCGTACAATCTATCACCTTTTGTGGACCAACATGCAAGAACCGCTCAAAAATATGGGTTTTATAGGTGTTCGTGTGATAAACAGACCTAGATCGTCTATTTTTTGAAACAATAACTTCTTTTTGAAAAAGATATATTTTTTTTGAAAAGTAGAAGTAGTAGAGGTAATAGAGGCAAGTTTTTTTGAAACTTTTTATGAAAAATGGGATAAATGGGTTATGTAGAGAATGCCATTCTCAATACACCCAAATCGTCTTTTTTTTGACAAACTAATATTTCACCAACATGCAAAAACCCCTCAAAAATAGAATCTACGAAACATTTTTTAGTGGGAAAATCAAAAAATTTGTGTTTTATAGGTACTTGTGTGCTCAAGAGACCCAGATTGTTTGGTTTTGAAAAAATAAGTTGTGTTTCAAAAAGATAGTGTTTTTTTAAAAGTACAAGTAGTGGAGGTAATAGAGGCAATTTTTTTGAATCTTTGTATGAGAAATATGAGAAATGGGTTTTGTAGAGAATGTTGTTTTGAGTAAACACAAATTGTCCTTTTTTCAAGAAACTAATTTTTTTAGCAACATGCAAGAACCCCTTAAAAAAAGAATATACGAAAGAATTTTTTTTTGGAAACAAAAAAATATAGGGTTTTATAGGTGCTCGACAGTTAAAGACACCGAGATCGTCTGCTTTTTTAAAATTCGTTTATGAAAAAGACAAAATTTTTTATTCTTTTTATGAAAAATATGTGAAATGGGTTTTGTAGAGAATGCCATTCTAAATAGACACAGATCATCCTTTTTTTGAAAAACTAATTTATCACCAACATGCAAGAACCCATGAAAATAGAATGTAATAAACAATTTTTTTTTATAAAATAAAAAATATGTGTTTTATAGGTGCTCGTGTGCTGAAAAAATTCAAATTGTCTGTACATCTAGATTATCCTTTTTTCGAAAAACTACTTTTTCACCAATATACAAGAACCCCTAAAAAATAGAATCGTTCTAAGTAGACCTAGATCGTCCTTTTTTCGAAAAACTAATTTTTCACTCTACAAAAGAAGAAGGTTCACAATACGCGATAGAAAATACACATACAAAATGCACAACTACAGTGCAAACCACAATCATAGTCACCAAAGATAATCAATGGCCCACGAAATCTCTAACACGAGCGGTTTCATAAGTTTGACTATAATTCAACAAAAAATGAAGGTTCGCAAAAGGTTATAGAAAATACGCATATAGAATGCATAACTATAGTGTAATCCACAAGCATAGTCACCAAAGTTGATCGATGGCCCATGAAAACTCAAACACGAGCGGTTTCCTAAATGCGACTACAACTCAACAAAAAATGAATGTTCACTAAAGGCAATAGAAAGTACGAGTACAGAATGGACAACTACAGTACAATCCACAATTGTTGCTATCAGCGGTTTCTAAAATGTTGCTATCACTCAACAAAAAAAGAAGGTTCCCGAAAGGTGATAGAAAATACAAGTATAGAATGCACAACTAAAGTGTAATTCACAATCACAGCCACCAAAGTTGATCGATGGCCCATAAAAACCCAAACATGAGTGGTTTCCTAAATGTGGCCAAATGAAGTTAATCAACGAAAAATGAAGGTAGATAAAGGTGATAAAAAATACATGTATAAAATGAACAACTATAGTGTAATCTACAATTGTAGTCACCAAAGTTGATCGATGGCCCACGAAAACTCGAACATGATTGTTTTCTAACATGTCACTATAACTCAACAAAAATTGAAAGTTCGCAAAAGGCGAAGGAAAATATGCATATAGAATGCACACTACAGTGTAATCTAGAAGCGTAGTCACTAAAGTTGATCAATGGCCCACGAAAACTCAATCTCGAGCAGTTTCCTAAATGCGGCTATAACTCATCAAAAAAGGAAGGTTCACGAAAGACGATAGAAAATACAAGTAGACAATGGACAACTACACTGCAATCCACAATCGTATTCACCAAAGTTCATCAATGGCCCATGAAAACTCAAACACGAGCGGTTTCCTAAGTACATCAATAACTCAATGAAAAATTAAGGTTCAGGAAAAGCGATAGAAAATACGCGTATAGAATGCACAACTACAATGTAATCCACAATCGTAGTCAACAAAGTTGATTAATGGTCCACAAAAACTCAAACACAAGCGGTATCCTAAGTGCGGTTATACGCAACAAAAGATGAAAGTTCACAAAAGGCGATAGAAAATACACTTATAGAATCCAAAACTACAGTGTAACCATAATCATAGTCACCATAGTTGATCGATAGCCCACGAAAACTCAAACACGAGCATTTTCCTAATTGCGGCTATAAGTCAACAAAAAATGAAGGGTCGTGTAAGACAATTAGAAA
>VDFB02289384.1:0-27254 GCA_007258455.2 Sequoia sempervirens | reverse complement strand
AAATTAATATTATTGCCATTTATTTATTCTGACAAAATTAAAAAAAATATAACAATCCACTTAAAAACTATTAAATCGTAATAATCATGAAAAAAAATCCAATCAATACAATATCCTTAATATACATTACAATATTTATAATGTGTATATTCAAAACTTGTATATTTAATGTGTATATTGTAATGTTTTGAATATACAAGTTTTGAATATACACATTATAAAAGTAATCACATGACATGTCCATGAAAATTAAGAATATTGTAATGTAAATTAAGAATATTATATTGATTGGATTTTTTTCCATGATTATTATGATGTAATAGTTTTTAAGTGGATTGTTATATTTTTTTTAATTTTTTATTAAACTTCTTAGAATAAATAAATGACAATAATAATTAATTTTTTTAATTATTTTAATTACTTATTATCATCTACACTTTCATTTTTTTTAATGGTAAAGATAAATCACTACATTATTACATTTAGAACACTCTAATCAAAATAGACCCATAAAAAAAATGATATTATAATATACAATTTTCACCATTTGAACATTTTAGGATTTTTTTTAAAAGAAAAGGAGGAAATTGAGTAAAAAGAGATACATGGACAAATTATACTCTAAAGATTATTTGACATTTTAAGTTCGAAAAAAAATGTGTAATAAGTAAAATTTAATCTAATTGTTTTAGAATAATTTATTATTAATTAATTTACACTTATATTTAAAATATTAAATATTATGAATATTATAATGTAAATGAAAAAAAATCTATTAATAGAGTAAGTTTTATTCATAATATATAAATTGTTAATAGTGGCATTTTAAAAAAAATATTTCATAATTTTTTTTAAAAATTAGTCATAATAAATGTCAAGAGGCCTTTTATAATGGTAGCAAGGTGTGGATTATAATAGTCTGAATGTATTAGTAAAAAAAAATTATTTTTCACTTTAAATTTAATTAATTTACATATTAAAATATTTATATTTAATAATAAACATAATATTTTCAAAATTAACAACACATAAAATTTATGTTTTTATATATAATCAATAAAATAATTTTTAAATAAATATAAATAATTTCAAATTGAAATTTCTCCACATAATTTAGATAAATGTATTGAAAATATCTATATTAATATTTATAATTTTTTGTTTTAAATTTCCGCTCCTCACATTAGTTTGGGTAATTATTTACTAAATGTGCATTCTTTTTATTTCTTTATCATATTGGCCTATCCATATTTTTCCTAAGAGATAATTGTATCATTTTAAAATCCCATTTTTAGCCCTAGGGAAGTGCCACCATATAGAGCTTATAATATAGTAGTTGAGGTTCAAATAATTTAAGGAAAGCTTACTTATTTTAAGATGATAAAATAGGACAGTAAAATATGTTTTGGTATATTGTACTTATAGGCATATAATTTTTCTGTGGAGTTATATGCATAGAATATTCATAACTACAAATTTAGATTTGTGTATAAGGTTCAAATTAATGAATTTTTAATACAATCTAGATTATTTTTATAATTTGTGAATTCGATCTAATTAAGTTTAAGAATGATCTAATATATATTTTTATTTTATTTCTTACATGATTGAGAATAAGTGATTTTGAGTTAGTTCAAAAGTTATGGTCAAAGTAGTAGATAGCTAACTTTTGAATTCTAAAATCAACTTGTATCTTTATTTCTTTTAATTTCTATGATATGACCTATTGTAACTTGAAATTAGATTAATTCAATTTTATTTCTTGTTATGTTCCTTAAACCTAATTTTTCATACAAAGATGAATTGTATTTCCTTAAATTTAAATGAACCCAACACTCAAAACCTTCTAAAATTTTACCTTAAGGTTTTGAATTTTCTTATATTTATAATTTTTAGATTTGATATTTTTATTACTATGTCATTTATTCCAGATTTTATTAGAGTCTTGGGCTTTCATTATTTTATATATATCCCATCACCACTATCCCATCTTTTGATTGATTGAGTTTCATTATTATATCATTTACCATGGATCCTTACGAATTTTTATTTTGGGATTTCCCTCATGCATACATCATGGATTATGAGCTATTTTCATTCTTTCTTGATTCTCGTCCTTTTATCCTTAATTATTTTTCCTTATTTTATGACATAAATGATCCTACATGTTTCATGCATAAGATTGTAGAGTATTTGAGAAATGTTCCATCCTTTTTAGACTTATGCATGCCTTCCCATCTATATTAGAGGATTTTACTTTATTTATCTCCATGACTCATCATGATTCTTCATCTCATGAGATAAAAGATGGCGATACTTTAGTCCTAATCTCCCATAATACATAGGGGTATATTCCTTCATATGGTGATGTTTCCTAGTAAGCATATATTATGTGCATCTCATCTCCCATAATATATCTAGGGATATTCCTTCATGTGGTGATATTTTCTAGTAAGCATATATTTTGTACATCTCAAAAAAAGTTTCCTTTTACCTCTATTGGTTTTCCTACATGTGTCTCTCTTTCTATTTAATACACATGTTTTACCTTCATACAAGATCGGTATTCTTTCTTGTCATTCATGTTGCTCATGCTATATTGATGATATATTAAGTGACTATCATGGTGACAATTCTTTATTTTTTAATGATAATTCTCATGACTCTTATAAAAATGTTACACATAGTTATAGTTCTTCACATTTTGGTGTCCTTTCCTTGGGAGTCTCATAGACATGTCCATGCATATCATGATGTTATATGCCTTTTTTATAACAATGGTTTCTCCTTCAAATCCTTTTATGCCTTTATATGATATATATTTTTGTAATTGTGGAGTACCTTCTCTTACATATCATATTGAGAAAACACATGGAGTATACATTCATTGAATAAGAGAACTATGTAAAGATATCTTAGATTATTTATTTAGCTTGTGTGCAACTATTTAGTGATTTATCTCTTAAATCCTCCCCTACTAGTACTAGTGATTTATCTACACATCAAGCTATTGGACATGTTGAGCATGATATTTCACATTATTTGTACTCCACCATGAGTATGTTCAAAAATCTAGATGGTATATTTATCATTATGAGAAAATATTTAAAAAGAGATTATAGTAATGGAATATTACATAATCCTTCAAAATATGGTATTTCGCCCTTTCCCTCACCAAGTAGATTTCTAGAACCATGTTTATAAGTATAATGGTAGATCTAATCCATTAATAGAATTATAATCCTTGTAAACTTCATGCTACTTATTTTCATAAGGACAAGTTATTTGCTAGATTGTTTCCAACAACCTTGAATGACCAAGCACTCACATGATTATTTATTGCCTCATTTTATTATTATATCGAACATTCTCATTATGACATTGAATCCATGACAAATGTTTCTAAAATTATGCAATGCAAGAAAGAAAAATACTAAGTAGTTCATGATTATATGTTAAGATTTCAAGTTTTGATTACTATTATGAGTTTCGCATTAAAATAAGATGAGGTTCAAGGCTTTTTTATTAATTATTTACAAATGAGAGCATGCTTTATTATAAAATCCTTATCTATCCCATTGATGAGGCCAAAAAAACACTTAAAATTAGGATCCTCGGCATTGGACATGAACTCTCCCACAAGAACAAAATTCACTAGAATATGAAATAGCAAGTGCATAGAAAATATATTAAAATGAGCATTACGAATGTAAAGTTGAGACACCTTTTCCTATCACTAATGGATCTTTTACTATCAATATCACCAGCTTCCTTTACCAATAGCCTCATTTCTTTTACTATCTTTTACTATTCTTGAACATATGTTCATATCCAACAATTTTATGTCCATTTGGAAAATATAATAAATCTCCCATGTGTTAACTTTTTTATTAATGTTGTCAATTCTTCATCCATAGCCTCTTTCCAAGAATCTACATCATTAATACCAATAGCTTCCTTTACAATCCTAGGCTTATGAGTGTTAGTGTATAAAGAAATTTCACAAATTTATCCAAGTAATAATGTGTTGTGTCAATGGAATTGAAGTCATCGTATAAAATAATTATATGTTTGGTTTGGATCATTGATGCCATTGTTAAGGGTACAAGTAGGTCTAATATTAAGACACCATGTTAATGTAAAAATTATGTTGTGGGAACAAATCATGTAGTTTAAATCATCCCAAATCATAACATTGTCCCATATAATCTTATTTGTAAATTGAATTTGTGGTAAAAGTCATTTTTAGAGAAATGATCTTATTTGTAAATTCATTGGGGTTCAATTGAATTTTAGGATGATAATAATTCCCATGTTTGTTTATATTCTTGAATTTATGGTAGAAGATTTAATTTTTTAAATACATATTTGAACAAGATAGAGGTCCACTAACCATGTTAATATTATTCAGAATGGGTAGGCCAAATAAATGGGAATCACTTATTTCTCTACATGTGCAAGACATTCCCAACCAGGGAAATTATTTCTCAAGTGTTGACCTTGAATGGACACCTATTGGAGGTGACAATAGTCAGATAGACATATGTGCTGCAATCCCTCTTGAAAGACTCCCTCAATTTGTCAAAGGAGAAGGTTTATTGGATAGTACAGAGACGACATTTGTACGAAAATTGAATAGAAAGACCCACTTGATACAACCTAACGACTAGGCAATGAAGATGTACTCAAGGTTTGCTTATATTTAATATAATAATGAAGCATGTCAAAACTTATATTTTCTATTTGTTATATTAATTAATATATATATTTTGTACATGTGAAAATAGTTATTGGTGTGCTTTTGGCTCTGAGGACAAAAGAAATAACTCTGAAAATAACTCTAAGAACAACTTGGAAAATAACTCTAAAAACAAGAAAAGGAAACGAAGGTTTATCCAAAAAAGGGGTTGTCAAACCCACTTTCTTGTTAAGGTTATGTATGGTAGACCAGATGTTGCAGTTATTACATATAATGATTTCAGTCATTGTGATGCTAAAGGTGAATTGTGTCATGGAAAAGATGACCCTTCTAGTGATCCAAGGAGTAGTGTTGCACCAAGGTTGTCAAATAAATGCAAATCATATATTGAATCCTTATTGCTAATGGGGGTGGGAATTGACGCAATATGTGAACAACACTATTTAGACCCTAGTTTGACACAGTTGATGAATAAGAGGGACACATATTTGTTAAGGAAAGATGTCATGAATGCATGGAATAGAGTGCGCTCACTTCAATCCCAAAAGAATGAAGATGATGCAAAAAGTGTAAGCATGTGGCATATAGAGGAGAAAGACAACTTTTTTTATTATAAAAGACCAAACAATGTGGAAAATATTCCATTTATGGTAGGCATCCAAACTCCATGGATGCAAGAAATGATGGTGAAACATTCACATAATGCAATTATTGCTATGGATTCCACATTCTCAACAAATAAATATGGTGTAAGTAAAACAATTTTAATTGTATTTATGGATTTTAATGAAATTATTAATTTCTTCTACTAAAAATATACTAATTTATGGTTTATTCATATGTAGTATCAGTTATATACTTTGCTTGTATTCGATGAACAAGAGGCTAGTATACCTGTTGCATGGGCCATATCCTCAAGAAATAAAGTTGAGGATATAAATGAATGGTTGATAAAAGTTTATAAAAGAGGGAAACAATGTAAAGAAGATTGGAATGTCAATGCATTTATGACAGATGATGCTAGTGCCGAGATTGAAGCAATCAGGTTTTTATTGGCCTTAATCTTTTATTTAAACTGAAGTTAACTCATTGTAATTGCTTAATATTTAGTCTATAAAAAGCTGAACATTACACTTATCCTCGTAACTTGTAGATTATCCTTTCATTGCCGGGTACTTTTATGTATTTGGCATGTACGTAGGGCATGGTTGAAGAATGTATATAGGTAAGTCATTCTTTTATTAAAATACTTGGAATACCTGAACATTTCATGTTCGAATTTCATAGCTTGATATTATGTTTTATAATCCAGGTATGTCAGTAATAAGGATGTTGGGAGTAATATGTTCAATAGATTGGGTGAGATAATGTATGCAATGAGTGATGATGAAGACATCACTACTCATCTAATAACAAATTTCATGGAGGAATTCAAAGAGGAGAAGAAATTTATTGATTACTTTCAACAAACTTGGTGTCATGATGAAACTCGTATTGGTAAGCTCATTGAATTATTCATTATGATTTTGTATGCATTTATATTGTTTAACTTGTTTTTTATTTATACTAAGACATCATTTTGTGGGTTTGTATAGCAATGTGGGCAAAAAATTATAGAGGTTTCCCTCATGCAAATCAAGAAACCAATGCTTCCATAGAGTCATACCACTGCCACATCAAGAGTCACTATTTAAGTGATCGTGCTAAGAGGTGCATGAGGAGAATGGATTGGCTTATCCATACACTTCTTCATAGGGTAGAGCCATTCTACAAAAATAAAAGATATTTGCAATTATCTGGGTTTCTGACTAACTTCAAAAAAGAACGATATTACACAACTGCATTAGAGAGGTCAAAAAATACCAGATACAGATTGTTGCCCATATGATCTCGTCCCTAACACATACCAAATAAGAAGCCAAACAACTCCAACAAAATGGTACCTTGTTAGAAAATATGGACCAGATTTGCATGTGTGTGACTGTCAGTGGGCAAAGAAGGGAAACACATGCAAACATGTGTTAAAGATTTTAGATCTTCTAAAGCGAAACAAAATAAATGAGCAAGATCAAGTTGTTGGTAAGGGTCATTTGAGATTTAATTTTAATATTTATATGTTAAATGATTATTATTATTTTTCAAAAATAACTAAATTAATCTCATTGAATTATAGATGGCACTACTCCATTGCTTGATGATGATGAGAATGTTAGAGGGAGATTCAGTCATGGAAACAATACCATTGGTAATATTGATATGGTATTTACAATTAAATATTAGTTTTTTTTATGGTTCACAAAATTAATTAAATCTTAATCGAATTATAGATGGTTGCAATCAAATAGAAGATCAAGAGGTGCTTAGGATTGCCATTGGTGAAGACCAAAGAACAGGTAAATCTCAATGTCACCATTTTATAATAAAATATTAAGATATTTTTAGATTTAATCATTTTTATTTGTATTATAGATGGCTGGAAATCATCTGGTGCTTTGAATGATAACTTTCAAAATTCTATTGATTATTTAAATCATCTACTCCAAAATTTACCAACTAGTGAAGATGAAAAAGAAAAGTTTTGTCAATGTATTGGGAGATTGCGAAAAGATATTCATACATCTCTTCCTTCCTCTTCCACATTTACATCAATCCCTGGTTCAGATAACATATCTACGAGACGAATATCACCATGGTTCAGTCCAAGCAAAATGTGTAAACGTCGTTCAATTCATCAAAGAGACAATGCCATTTCTGAAGACTTGAATGAAACAATTGAGGACTATGAAAATTTTCAATTTCCCTCTACAGGATGTAGAAAGAAAAAGAAAAAAAAGGTCATTAAACGCTCAAGCATCGCAATAGAAGAAGAAAGAGTTAGTATTATGCAACAACACAGTAAGTATATTTTTTTAAAAGAATTTTAGTAATTTGCATAACAATACTTCTTGTTTTTATTTCATATGTTAAATACATGTCATTGTAGGTTTGGATGATCAAGAAAGTACTCAACGACATCAATTACCTTTCTCGATTGATCTAAACCAAATAATAATAGATGAAATACAACTTATAGATGGTAATTTTTAACTATTAAGTGTGTTTATTAACTTTATAGGAAATTAGTCAATTCCTATCTCTATTCAAATTTCTAATCTTTATAAATTTACTATTGTTTATATTAATTACATAATGTAGTTTTACACTTGAAAACTTTATCTATGTTGATGTGTTAAATATGTGTCATTGCAGCTTCAGAGGATCAACAAAATAGTAGAGATACATGTTATGTTTTTCTATTGATCTTAACCAAGAAATGACAATGGAGACAATGCAAAGTGGAGATGGTATAAAAATTATAGAACACACTTCAATCAATTTTATGTTTTTAATTTGTAAATTATTTTTTTCTATGTTGATGTCTCAAATGTGCATGTTATCGTGGCTTTAGATGATCAACAAAACACCCAGCAACATATGTTACCATTTTCTATTGATCTTAACCAAGAAGCAACAACAATGGATGTAATGCAAAGTAAAGATGGTAACAATATGGTAATTTGAAATTTATAAATTATAAATAAGTTTTTATTTGGTGGTCTAATTTATTTACCATTTAGCTAATTAATCAAATTTATGGTTTGTCTTGTTACTGTGTAGTCAACTTTTCATCCATCTAGTGGCATGAGGAGGCTAGATTTTGATGATCCACCACAAATGTAAGATTTGTCTGAGACATAAGATCAATTCGACTATTGGAATGTGTAGTTATTCTACATACACTTGGTATGTAGATCTTGAGATGACATATGTAACATTTTGAGTTGGTATAAATGCCAATTTTGTATATGTGTAGAGAATTATTCTACAATTTTATATATAAAAGTCTATATACAATATAATTTTTGTCGACCCCTTTCACATAGGTTTTGACATTGATGTGAAGGGTTGATTTTGACACTTATAGTGTTGGCATATATTCTAAGGTCTTCTGTATTTAATGATCATCGAGGTTCATTTTTGGTTTGGTACATTTCTGGTGATACCTTTTTGCATACATTTTTGTAATTCATTGAAGGCTCAGTTCTATTGGTTTGGTCACAAAGGAAACATAAACTTTTTAGTCACAAAATTATGCAGAGGCTATGGGACTTTTGGAAACACATAATAATTTGAAGGATTTTCTATGAAGCAATCTCAAACCCTCTTCTAGGCACCCTACAGGAGATAAGCCTCAAAGTTTCACTTATGACTTTAAACCTTCACTTATGGACCCAAACCCTTGGGAAGATTTTAAAAGACTCAAACAAACTTTTCTTGAATGGTTTCAAGCCCCAAACCTCTGACTTAAACACAAACTCACTTTTTGCACCTTGACTAGGCTTCTAGCCCAACTAGGCCTCTAGCAAAGGTTTTTATTTTTACTTTTCACTCAACTTTTTCTAAAGGAATCCCAAAATAAATGACTGATTAAGATGTATTTTGTGATTCTACACAACATACCAAAACCTTGTTGGCACTTGTTTTGGATCAAACCTACCAAAATCTGTTGTTTCCTCAAATTTAAGGCCCAATTAGCCCACTTTTTCAAAGCAACCCCTCTCTAAACTTATCCCCTAACTATGAAACTTTCAACAGTATCTTAAAATGTTTCCAAACCAAGGATTTTCAAGTTTTTAGGTGCCTATGACACCCTTGACACCCTCAAACACAAAACCCTCACCAAATTGCTCCAAAATTAGGGCCTCTTGAAAATTAGCTTTCCCAACATTTCCACAACCTTATCTTGGACTTTTCACCAATAAATCAACATATATAAACACCTTAAACTCAAAAATATACCCCTCATTAAGGCAGATCTTCTGCTGCTACACCTTAGCCTCCATTTCCATGCACTTTTCCTTGCTAAAACTCGGTGTACACCCAAGAATCACTCTTTCCTGTACAATAAATTGTTAGATCTATATTATACATGTTATAATAGATCCATTTCACAAGTTACAACATCATTCCCTCATGAAATGGATCAAACATCCATGAAAAACCTCAAAATTAGTGAAAAATCTGCACTTTCTTGAGGACAGTCAGCAATAATATACAAAGAATTGATTGTTGTTGCTTTCAGGACATTCAAATGACTTCAAAAAAATTTGATACAAGTCCCTAAACCATCCTACTAAAAAAATCTTCAATAGAAATCAATAAATCATCAAAAGAGCACAAGAAGAATGCAAGAAATTGTTGTTTTTTTTGCTTCTTCCTATAGCAGTCCGTACAAAATCCGTACCAGCAACCCAAACTCCCTACAAATGATTCCTTTAGGGTTATAGACCCATCCCACAACTTCTCAAACCATTTTGAATTGGTTTGATTACATTAAAGTTGCTAAAACTCCTAAAAATCACTTTCCCGCCCAAAGTTGGAAGTTTAAAATTTGAATTTTCCA
Source organism: Sequoia sempervirens (assembly GCA_007258455.2). Classification (NCBI taxonomy): domain Eukaryota; kingdom Viridiplantae; phylum Streptophyta; class Pinopsida; order Cupressales; family Cupressaceae; genus Sequoia; species Sequoia sempervirens. Next base: position 17,112 of record VDFB02289384.1, on the reverse strand, counting down.
ACTTTTATTTTATTAACTCCTACTAACTAAAAATCCTTAAAACCTATTAAATGGCATTATTCAACCTTAATTAACATGATTAAAACACTAAAAACCTATCTAGACTCTTAGGACATTATTTGTGCAATTACAATGCATTTTGGTCCTATGGTCCTTATCAAGACCCTTAGGACATTTGACTCCCTTAATGTTTTTAACCATTTCAAAAGTCATTATAGGCTTCAAAATGTCATAATTAACTTTATGAGTTCCTTGATAGGTCTTCATGACCCCTGCATTCTCATGTCTGTTGAAGTGTTCCTTGAAGAGCTTGGGTGCTCCTGCACCATTCTCCCCAAGAAAGAAAAAGTTCTTGCCCCAAGAAGTATGCAACTTGTTGCTGCCATAATACTCCTTGTTCCTGTATGTTTGCACCTTTTGATTACCAAGCATGAAATCTCCCAAAGTTACCTTCTTCCTTTTCTGCCAACCTGCATTCATGTCACTCAACATGTTAGTGTCAAAACTGTGTTTTGTTTGTCCTTTTTGCTGCTTGATCTCAGTTTGATCTTGTGCCCTGTTTTTGCCCTTAATCCCCTGATTTCTTTGGGAAAGAACACCTCCTCTATCACCCTCAACTATAGGGCATTCAATGCCTCCAACCTTAATACTGTCCAAGTCCCACAAATTCTGATTTTTAGGACTGTGTGCTTCAAATCTTTGCTGCAACTTAATATTTTTCAACCAACCAGTATCTTCCCCTGTCTTACCCTACACTTTCACCTGCAAATTCTTCTCAAAACAGATCACAAAACTCTCATTAGACTGCTCCAAAGGCAAAGGAACCAACTTATACCTAATAGCATCTTTATGCACCAAATATGTGTTATGAAATCCATCATGCACTGTCCTCCTAGCATACTGCCATGGTCTCCCCAAGATGATATGACCACAAGTCATTGGAATGACATCACAAAGCACCTTGTCATGATAAGATCCAATTGAAAAATCTACATAAGTGGTGCAGGAGCACCTTCACCATGATTATATTTTGTAAATGATTTCATTTTTTCATTTGTAGAAGTCATTTAAAAGTAATTTTCAAAAAAAAATGTAATGATGTCAACAATTATTGCAATCAAAGTGTAAAAGTTGCATAAAGCAACAATTAGGGAGTTAAAAAGGTCATTAGGGAGACTAAACATTAGTGGGAAGTTGGAAATCAGTTGGAAACTGATTATTCATGTTGTAATGTCTTTAAAAAGGCTCTTTGTACGTTCATAAGCTTGTGGGTGATTGAAAATTTGAAATGGAATAATGGAAAGCACAGTTTTCTGTAATTTTCTTCAGAAAATTCACAGTTTCCAGACTTTGTACGGATTTTTACGGCCTCAAATGATGGAATAAATATTTTTAAGTGTTAGAGGGAACAAGCATCTTCCATTTCCAATTTGTTTCATGCAGATTGGTTCATTTTTAAAGAAGTTATGCTAATTTTTGTAAACATAGTCTAAATTCTGATCTAGGGTAATAGTTTGCAGTAAAATTCATGTTTCTCAAAATTTAACTGTTGGATTTTACTAAAAATTGGAGAAAATGTATGCAATGATATCCTCTAAAGTTTCACTGGAGCGATTGGATTAATTTTCTGATTTGTGAAAGTTATAAGTGACTATTTGCATGCATATCTGGTTATTTCGACCTAATTTGTAGCAAAAAAGTCTAGACAGCAAGCCTATGTTCCAAAAAAAGTGTACCTAAAAATGATATATGTTTTTAATGGCCGAAATGGGTACTCAAAAATGTATTTAGGTTTTGGAGATTCAATTTTGTTTGAAAGTTACACTCGATTTAGCCATGGTGCTAGGGTTTGAATCTTGGATGCAAGAATTGATAAATCTAATAAAAGATAGTTGTGAGGCAACATATTTGGCTTGAATTTGTCAAATTAAAGATGGTAAAATCTATGTGACTCTTTCCTCCATGACCTTTTACTACTTTCAACAACATTACTAACCTCCTTTCTTCAGGGTCTTCTATCTCACTTGCAGGTGGTTCTTGATTTACCCTCACAAGCTCTTCATCTTCATCATTATCTTCTTGGTTTTCTTGTTCTTCTCTCCTATTTCTCTCAAGGCTGTTTTTCATTTCTTGCATAGTCTCTCTCTCCCTTCTCCATTTCCTTTCTTCCCTTGCTCTTGCCTGCTCTCTTGTTGCTTCTTGTTCTTTTCTTTCTCTCCTTTCCCTTTCCAAGGTTTCCCTGAACTCCAACTCTCTTGCTAGTTGATTTTTTGGTGCCATTGCTGATTCTTCAATCCCTAAAGGACCTACTCACTGCTTTGATACCACTCTGATGCAAAGGGAATGGGAACTTTAGGAAAATAATACAATGATTTCAAAGGTCACAACAATGCACTCTCAAACACCCTTATAGAAATAAGGCTCAATGGCTCACTTATAACTTATATGCTTCCTTATGGACCCAAACCCTAGGAGTGCTCTTAATAGACTCATACAAACTTGTCTTGAATGTTTAAAAATCCCCAACCCTCTGTCTTAAGCACAACTCTCTTTTTGCACCTTGACTAGGCTTCCAACCCAACTAGGCCTCCTGCGGTGGGTTTTTTAACTTTACTCACAACTTCCCCAAAGGACTTACCAAAATAATGATTTTTTTAGATGTGGTTTATGACCCTACACAACATACCCAAACCTTGATGGCACTTGTTTTGGATCAGACTTCCCAAATCCTGCTATTTCCACAAAAACTAGGCCAAATTAGCTCTCTTTTTCAAAGCAACCCTATTCCAAACTCAACTCCAGATCATAATACTTTCAAAAGTACCTTAAAATGTTCCCAAACCAAGTATTTTCAAGTTTTTAGGCGCCTATGACAGCCTTGACACCCTCAAACACAAAACACTCACTAAATTGCTCCAAAACTAGGGCCTCTTGAAAATTAGCTTTCCCAACACTTCTAAAACCTTATCTTGGACTTTTCACCAATAAATCAACATATATAAACACCTTAAACTCAGAAATATACCCCTTATTAAGGTAGATCTTCTGCTGCTACACTTTAGCCTCCATTTTCATGCACTTTGCATTGTAAAAACATGGTGTACACCCAAGTATTCTTCCTTACCTGCATGTCATCTTGTTATATTTGTATTATTAATGTTATAAAAGATCCATTTCATAGGTTATAGCATCATTCCTTCATGAAATGGATCAAACACCCATGAAAATGACCAAAAACTAGTGAAAAATCTGCACTTTTTGAGGACAGTCAGCAATATAACACAAGAAACTAATTCCCAACATTATTCAGGTCATTCAAAAGGTTAAATGCATGTAAATATAAGTTCCTAAATCATCCAAGTGAGCATGAAATCAAAAGGAATCAGAGATTCATCAAAAAAACTCAAGAAAATGCAAAAAGATTGAAGTTTTTATTGATTTTTTGTAGCAGTCTGTACAACACTTGCAATATTAGCCAACATCCCATACAAATGAATCCTCCAACCTTAATAACCCTTCCCCCAACTGTCCCAACTAATTAGAATTGATTTCATTACATTATTAGTGCTAAATCAACAAAAACACACTTTCCCGCCTAAAGTTGGAGTTTGAAAATTTGAATTCTCCAACTTGAAATTTATTAACTTCTATGAACTAAAGCCTTCTAAAACTTATTACATGGCATTATTCAACCTTAATTAACATGATTAAAACAAAAAAAACACCTATCTAGACTCTTAGGACACTATTTGTCAATTACAATGCATTTTGGTCCTATGGTCCTTATCAGGACCCTTAGGGCTTTCGACTCCTTCAATATTTTTAAAATTCATCAGCCATTATCTTTGCTTATTTTATCAAGACTCACTATATTCTATAAAGTTGTTAACTGATCTCAGTTGTTCTTCAAACTGTCAAATTCTTTATTTTCAAACGACATTTAGATCACTACTAAGTCTATTGTTATATAGTGTATTTCCTATTGTCACTTTTTGGAACCCACTCTCTTATCTTTCTTTCATTGTAAAATTTAGTGATGGCTTGTAATCAACACTTATCCTTGGTCTATGACTATTCCTATATCAAATATCTTCACATGTTTTCAAAATTGGTTGCATCTTTTCCATTAATCCTTGAGAAAATTATATTCTTTTAACAAAGAGATGGTGCTCCACACCCCATGGATACATGTTGGTGTAAATAGGTAATTTTCCTAACTAGTTAATTAGTGGAGTCTTATTTATATGTCAAGTCCACTTAGATCCTAAGAATATTCAAGTCATTTAGATAAGATTTTATATTTTTAGGTTTTATTAAATATTAGTTTCTTAGGTCATTTAATGATGGCTCATGTCATTTAATAATTTAATAATGACACAAGTCATTTAATGTTTTGGCATTTGGAGCTTCATCACACCTTGTCTATATAAGCAAGGTCATTGTACACTCTTGTAACATACCTCATCATCATCGGAACGAGGTATTGGAAAAGGTGTTGCATGAAGCTGAGCTAGACCTCGAGTGGGCTAAAGAACATCGGGCAGACAACGAAGGTTATATCCAATTAATGATTGATAAAAATATGTCTACTAAGGAACTAGATGTGGAAAAAGTTAAAGAATATTTCCATAAGAAGATGGAGGAGAGTGCAATGGACGACATATCTTCGCTCTTCATGGATTTTGTTGCTAGGGCATTGTTTGTTCATGCTTATGGTGAATGAATAATTGAATATATGTAGTCCATTGAAGTTTGCACAAATTTCATGAGACTGTGTAGTAATCTGGTTAAGTGAAATTCTGTTTTAGGAAGGTTGTCCATAATAAAATCCTCCATGATCACTGTTCATTGTTGAATTTTAGGTCTAGGAACCTTCTCTCTTCCTTGCCTTTTTCCTTTTTTTTTTTAATAAGTAACCTATGCTTAGGTTCATTGCACATTGTAAAGCCAAATCTTAAGCTAAAGATAGGAGTTCAAACTGATGTTCAAACCTGCAGCAAATTGCACACTAACTTCCCACTTCGAGGAACTCCATTTTGTGATCCTACTTCCTTCCAGCCTAACTTCGTGAGTCCACCCTATGATTACCACTTATTACAAGACTTTCTTCCAGCCTAACTTTGGAGAAATTGGCTTGGTGAATGAAGGTAGCAGGGTATTTCCAAATTCAAGACTTTTACTTAATGCTTATTACAAGAGGAGTTTCCAGATTCAAGAGGAGTTTATTACAATGAGCCCAAGACTATTGCAACATGATTCCAAAGCTTTAGGGGTGCTTGTTTATGAGTTTTCAAGTGCTCTTCCCTTGTTAAAAGTGTTTGGTGGTGTTTGGGAATGAAATGATGAATATTTACTATTTTTGAGTGAAATCCTTTTCTGTCTAGCCTTGAAAATGACATAGCCTTGAATCTCCAAAAATTGAGCATAACTCTCATACTATTTAACATCATACACATAAGCTTTAAACTAGCAAAATAAATTTGGTGATGAGGATATAATTTATGCAAATTGAAATATACCTTCCTCTTAAGACACCTATTGATCAAGTTTCTCAACATTCATCTCCTCATCATAGGGCTATATGTTGATCTAAATTTTTTAGATGTACAACAGATGTGAGATAGCCCATGAATATCATTAATTTTTTAAAAATGACTATCATGGGATGGTAATAGTCATTAAAATTTTATAAAATGATTGTCATGGGCTATAGATAGTCATTAAAAAGATTTTTGTTTCTGGATTTTTAATTTATTTCTGTATTTTGTATTTTTTAAAAATTGACATCCCATAGCAAAGAGAAATTACTTTGAGAAAATTCCAAGCTTTTGAACACATTTTATGTTTTCATAATTTGAAATCATCTAAAACTAATTGCAACTCCAACAAGGTGGTTGGTTTAAGAGGAGGTCCTGGAATTGACACTTGGATCAGATCTTGGCATGAGGTATTCGTATCAAACATATGTTTGGCTTATTTATTTATGTGCATTAAATTATTTTCTTCGAAGTGTAAGTGTGTTATGTGGTAAGTATATGGTAGCAGTGTATATCCTCACCATTATCTCATGAATGGACAATCAGACTATGGACATACTTTAGAAGGTGGACTTCACTAAGTATTATTTATGATGGATTGTGAGATGAGGTAATGTTTAAAGAAAGCTCCGAAGTTGGGACATATATGAATGTAATAGCTCTCCATTTAATGATTCATTAAAGGGGTAGTGATTTTGGCATTCAACTGTTTCTCTTGTTGAACATGGATGATGATGGACATGCTTTTTTGTTGGGCTGAGAGCTTTTGCAAACATATTCATCATGTCTCGAAATAGCTTTTCTTGGAACTTTTGCTAATTTGTCTCTATATTGTGACCTTGTTGGTGAGGTTGTGGATTGACACAAGGGGTCTTGTTTCTTTATAGTCATTTTAAATATTTTTCTTGGCATGTAAGGTTAGGTGGTTAAACCATGATATCTTCAAGGGGCACAAATCCTACTTTGTGTGTTAGGTATGTATCCCCTTGTTATAATATGAAATATTTTTTCAAAAAGTATTGGTAGTAAATCCATCATAAAGAATTAAAAGAGTTAAAGGTGGATCTTATGTTAGATGCATTGGAAAGAACTCCAAAAAAATATAAGTAGAAATACAAAGAGGGTTAGTCAAAGGCAACACAATCATGTTATAAGTGGAAAAATAAATAAGATAAAATCATGTTATAAGTGATGCTAAGAATGTCTCAATAAAAGTAGACTTAGAGTAGGAACTAGGTTCTATTAATCAAATCATGTGTGTGCATGATTCAATTACTCATTTTCATGTTGACTTTGAATTGCCATTTAGAAAGGGATACTAGGCACATAAAAACAATTATTCCTAACACATGCTTAGACATTATTTCAATGCTACTAGCCTAGCATCTATAGCCCTAATAGAGTTATCTCTAGTCACACTCAAAGCATAACTCCATTGCTACTCAAACATCTAAAGAATTAGTAGAGATACCTAATTCACTATTTTTTTTAATTTTTTAAACATTTTCTCATTTTATTTCTTATTTTTTATTGTATTAATTTCTTTTGATTTTCTTTTAGCTCAACTAGCAAGATATGAATCTTGTTACCTAGTTTGGGGACCACCAATGGCATGTGAGAGGATCTCTTAGGAAAAGAGAAAATTAATTACCTAAAACCACAATGGGTCACCCTAGCATACTAGACAGTACAATGTTGATTATTATTTTGATTAAATAAATTATCATGCATACTTAGTAAGTTAGGAGTAACTCAACTAAGAAGGGAACAAAACCTAAGGGGGCTAGTGCATTGAATTGGGGGAAAAAAGAGGTAAAATAATAAAATTTCACTATAACATGATCGTGCTACAGCTAATGCAAACATTTTATATACAACATAAAGGAAAAATACCTTGCTACCTTCATTTGCCAAGCCAATTTCTCTGAAGTTAGGTTGGAAGAAAGTCTTGTAATAAGTGGTAATCATAGGGTGGACTCACGAAGTTAGGCTGGAAGGAAGTAGGATCACAAAATGGAGTTCCTCGAAGTGGGAAGTTAGTGCACAATTTGTTGCAGGTTCGAACATCAGTTTGAACTCCTATCTTTAGCTTAAGATTTGGCTTTACAATGTGCAATGAACCTTAGCATAGGTTACTTATTAAAAAAAAAGGAAAAGGGCAAGAAAGAGAGAAGGTTCCTAGACCTAAAATTCAGCAATGAACAGTGATCATGGAGGATTTTACTATGGAAAACCTTCCTAAAATAGAATTTCACTTAACCAGATTACTACACAATCTCATGAAATTTGTGCAAGTTTCAAAGGACTGCAGATATTCAGTTATTCATTCACCATAAGCATGAGCAAACAATAGAAATTTAGAGCAGCCGTTAATCTAAGTCCATACTAACTTTACACAACTGTATGTCATCAACAAACAACCAAAAGTATGGATCAAGAAGGCATCTAACAACCATCTCTTCTCCATGCTTAGTACATTTTGAAGCGGCTTCCACCATTTGTTTCGATCAAGCGAATGCCCTAGCAACAAAATTCATGAAGAGCGAAGATATTTCGTCCATTGCACTCTCCTCCATCTTCTTATGGAAATATTCTTTAACTTTTTCCACATCTAGTTCCTTGATAGACATATTTTTATCAGTCATTAATTGGATATAACCTTCGTTGTCTACCTGATGTTCTTTAGCCCACTCGAGGTTGAGCTCGACTTCATGCAACACCTTTTCCAATACCTCGTTTCGATGATGATGAGGTATGTTACAAGAGTGTACAATGACCTTGCTTATATAAACCAAAACCCCAATAAAAAATTCATCTAATCTACCTTAAAAAAAGACAAACCCAAAACTAAATGGTTAAAAATATACACAAGTCAATAGATAAATATATTAATAAAGAAGAGTAACTCAACAAACCTTCCACCAACATCCTCAAATAGGAGTCATTCTTCAATTAGGTATCTTTTCTCTTTCTCATTATTGGCTATCTTGTTCCATTCTTAATGTTTCTACTTACCCCCATCTAAGCTATGTGGCAATCTCTACCTTATACCTCCTTGAATACAAAAAATGAAGAATAATATATAAAAGTGGTGGAGAGAGGGGCCTTGAAAGGGCATTCAACGCTTGCTTATGATTAAGAATAATTAAGTGATAAGGTTTTGGTTGAAAAGAATGATATTATTTTATTATCTTGACAAATGAAGTTGATAAGAGTTTACCAAACATGCTTTTTATAGAACAAAAAGTAGTCCCTTGCTTGGTTTTGGGTCAAATCTATTCTTCTTTTTGAGTGCATTCTATTTTAGCATGCTTATGTAGATGACTTTCACTAAATTTCATTCATGTTTGGATTTTCATTATTGTGTGGGTCTGCAAACTTTCAAAAATTTAGGTATTATCATTACTCATACGTTCATTCTAATTTCTTCCTTTCATTCTTTTGTGCAGGTATGTATTATGATGTTTTCAATTTTTTAGTTTTTAAGCTTTTTTTTTTAAGTTTTAATTTTAAGATTTTGATTTTTAATGACTATCTATAGCCCATGACAATTATTTTATAAAATTTTAATGACTGTTACCATCCCATGACAGTCCATGGGCTATCTGGTATCTATTTGGTACAACTCTTCTTTTTGGTGCAACACTTCAGAAAAAATAAAATATTTAATTAATTGCCTTTTGGAAAATTAAATATTTTAATCTTTAATCCTCGTCTTTGTGAAAATTAATTCAATAATAGTCTTCTTCGTTGGAAAAATTCACTTCACTCTTTACTTGTATGTATCTTCAGTATGCTCTTTAGGTAAAAATAATTATCCCTTTTATAACCCTCTGGTAAAAATTGATTCATTTGGCTTTTCACATAAAAATATTTTTGGGTAAAATAATTACCTAATTCGATAAAATTATCTTACCTCCCAACACAAGCACTTTAAATCTTCAGTAAAAAAAATTACTTTTCAATATTATTGCACATTTTGATAAAATAAAAAAATTAAAATAACTTTTAAATAAATAAAAATACTCTTTAAATAAAATAAAATAATTTAAAAGATTAAAATTATGTATTATGTATAATAAATAAAATGATTAAGATATTTGTACAATCTATATTAATTATTCTTTATTTCTTATTTACAAAATAAAATCTAAAACATTATTAAAAAATAATTATTTAAAAAAAACAACTATTAAATAAAAAAAATAACATTAACTAATCTTCAATTATTAATCAATGAAATTAAATATAAAAAAAATTACATATTAAAAATAAAATTTATACAAACATTACATGTTAAGAATGAAATTTAAAGAAGATAAAATAAAACGTAAGGCACTAAATGGGGAAAGTATGGCTATAAAAAAAATCAATAAATCAATAAATATAGCCATACTTTTGGATTGACCCAAAGAGATAAAATTGATGGGTTTTAAACTTAGATTCATACTATAAAACTATAATTATATTAACAAATAATTAACATACAAAAGTTACATTATGCGAAGAACATTTATTTAAATCTAGATTGAAAAATATATAAAGGTGAAAATTTGATAATTAGAATAATTTAAAGTATTTATTGATTTTTATTTTACAATTCATGAATATCAATGTTTTCTCTCATAACATTCTATTCATCATCAACCCTTTGAAATTACACAATTCAATTAAAAACTAATTTATAAATTGTAAAATAAAAATTGATATTACATCCAAAAATATCTAATTTTAGTTATAATTTATAGTAACTTAAAAATAAAGAATTTATAAAAATATTATTAAATTTATGAAAAATAAATAAATAAATAAATAAAAATTCATATATAAAAAAATCAATAAATATTTTGTAATTAAAATATATTAAAATCAATTTTTTAAAATAAAAAAAACTACATATATTTAATTTTAGTTATAATTTATATTAATAAAAAAATTATAAAAATATTATTAAATTTTAAAAAAAAATATATTTAAAAAATAATAAAATTCATATAAAAAAATCAATAAATATTTAATAATAAAAATATATTAAAATCATTTTAAAAAAATAAAAATAAACTACATATATTTAATTTATATTAACTAAAAATAAAAAAGTTATAAAAATATTACTCCAAATGGCAGGCAGAAGGGGATGAATTAAACTAAAATTCAAACTCAATAAAATTAAACTGCACGGAAGTCTAGGGCTAATTTTCCCCGCATCTAAGTCAGGGCTTATGGAACAGACCGATGAGGACGTAGTATGCAGACCGGCAAAGTATGTCCTGACCGAGGACCGAAAATACCATGTGAGGGGATGGACGGATACATCCATGCAGGCTATCCACTTACACGCACTCCACTACCAGATGGTTGCTGCATAGTACGTCTATTTTTGCCAGACCATACTTTCCCCTGTTTATTCCTTTGTTTTTTTTTATCTCCTTTAACTTTCATTTTCAACTTGTAATGTTTTTATAAATTTTATTTTTAACATTTAGGTAATCTTTTTCTATTTAATTTGATTGTTTAATAATTGAAGATTTAATTAATGTTAAATTTTTTTGATAATAGTTTTTTTTAAATAATAGTTTTTTTATAATATTTTAGATTTTATTTTGTATATAAGAAATTAAAAAAATTAATATAGATTGTTCAAATATTTTAATCATTTTATTTATTTAAAAGTTATTTTATATTTCTTTAAAGAATTATTTTTATTTATTTAATTTTATTTACTTGCTTTAGTTTTATTTCTTAGGTAAATGTTAAAACTAAGATATTCACTTTTATAAATAATTAATTATATTTATTTAACGTCAATTTATTTTTTATTATTTTATATAATGCAAATTTAATTTTAAAATATTATGTCTATTATATATTATATTTATATTAAAAATTACCCAATAAAAATATAATGTAATATATAATTAATACAAAATATATATTATTATATATTATATTTAATAGTAAATATTATTAAATATAAATATAAAATTATTATAAGTAAGAATTAATATTTATATAATACAAATTAATTCAACATGTAAATATAATGCAACACATAATTGCTATGTAATATATATTTTATATAAATTATAATAGTATTATATAATAAAATTTGGTAATTATTATCTAAGAACTAATTGTAGATAAAATACATAATATATTTTAATATAATACAAATTAAATTAATGCCGGTATTGGCATGGTGTGATGGTTTATAGGTGGCATTGTAATAATTTTAATATAAAATATAATATATAATAAATATAATAATATTTTAAAATTTTAATTTACATTATATTAAATATTAAAAAATAATTTGACATTATTTAAATATAACATATAATAAATATATTTAAAATATAAATGCTATTTTTAAAAAAAGTATAAATGTGATCATATTTTCCATCCTATTAAACAATAATGTTTTAAATTTCTTAAATTGATATTTTTGCTTTCAAATTTAATTATACAATATTATATATAATACTATTATAATTTATATAAAATATATATTACATAGTAATTATGTGTTGCATTATATTTACATGTTGAATTAATTTGTATTATATAAATATTAATTCTTACTTATAATAATTTTATATTTATATTTAATAATATTTACTATTAAATATAATATATAATAACATATATTTTGTATTAATTATATATTACATTATATTTTTATTGGGTAATTTTTAATATAAATATAATATATAATAGACATAATATTTTAAAATTAAATTTGTATTATATAAAATAATAAAAAATAAATTGACATTAAATAAATATAACTAATTATTTCTAAAAGTGGATATCTTAGTTTTAATATTTACCTAAGAACTAAAACTAAAACAAGTAAATAAAATTAAATAAATAAAAATAATTCTTTAAAGAAATATAAAATAGGTTTTAAATAAATGAAAATATTATTTAACTAAAATAAATAAAATAATTAAGATATTTGAACAATCTAAAATATTATTAAAAAAACTATTATTTAAAAAAAATTATTATCGAAAAAATTTAACATTAATTAAATCTTCAATTATTAATTAATCAAATTAAATAGAAAAAATTACCTAAATGTTAAAAATAAAACTTATAAAAACATTGCAAGTTGAAAATGAAAGTTAAAAAGAGAAAAAAAAACAAAGGAATAAACAGAGGAAAGTATGGCGTCCGAGACGTACTGTACAGTCACCACTAAATACGGAAGAATTATGGTGGCATGTAAAGCCAGCACACGACTGTTGGTGTACAGACGGTCAGAAGAATATGCATAGGCATACCATGCCCCATGCCGTTTTGGGGGCTGGATAGCCTTTGCCCATCCATGCGGTGCAAATTGTCACCCCTATAGACATTGCCGAATATGTGTATAGCTAATAGTTCTGGGAAAAAATATTTTCTTGTTTTTAATAAGTTTTTTTAATAGGTTTCTTATGTGGATATATATGTTCAAAAATTTGATTCACATTATTAACTAATTTTTGTTTTTACAAAAATATCTTTCAAGAATGTAAATGGGTAGAAAATATTATCTCTCACATTGTATATAATTGTTTTTATTTTTATTTTGATGACACCATCTTATTTAATAGTGAATTATATGTGGTTAGGCAATTCATTTTCAACATTTTTGGTAGTCTAGATAGCTTCAATCTCCAATACACTTCTTCAAACTTTTTGTTCTCTAGTTGCATATTAGAATGAAGACATTTATTTCTAGTGTTGTTTGATCCATTATTAGTCCTACCTATTTATAGGGGAATGGGCTTCTTTTCCTATTAATTCATTTCTCGAGAACAGCGTCAAAAGCTTTACCCTAAGTTTTGTGGGGATTTCATCATTAAAATGAAATTTCATCTCATTTTTGCAATATTCTGAATTTTGCCAAATGGTTTTTTATTTTTTCATTTGTAAATTGTTCTTGCCACCAATCAAAGATGAACGGGAGAAAATTTTCATGAGTTTATAAAGTTTTTTGGGCTGAGGACGTGTCTTCGCCACGAGGGTTCTGGTAGGCAGGTGGCATTCATGAAAGCAGTTGATGTGGCTCGTTTCTACTACCACATTTTGCATACATACCTGAGCGCCATTTCAACGCTGGAAATACTCGCTAACCAATCGACCTAAATTAGTTGTCTCAACCTTGATTGCGAACAGGGTCTGAATCAAGCACAACAGCTGGTTCATCGACTGGCATTAGCTCTCCAACGGGTGGTCTGCTCCAACTCCTGCCCATGCCTTTGTTGCTTCATATGCCTCTGGTTCAAGATCAACCGTTGTTTTATATGCCCTTGCGGGTGGTGCTTTTGCCCGGTTAACTAAAATGCAGAGAAGTCGTGCTAGCTAGGGTTCTCTAAATGGAGCAAAAATGTTCTTTTAAGTTTCTTTTGATAGTTTGCTATCTGGGTAAGTTGGATTCTTAATGTCTTGCATTTAGCTTGGTTGTCTATATATGTTTTGGAAATATGTTTTGAGTACTCAAAACTAGCTGACAATGGCGGATGGAGTGCAGGCATGTGTTTCTTGTAGACAGGTTTGCATCTAGAGGTGTCATTCTAATAGGTGCTTACTATTATGCTTTGTTAGATTTTTTCCAAGCATCCATATCTTGTTCGAAAGCACCTGTTTTAAGCTTTTAGCCATAGCAGCAAAGCATTGAATTGTTTGATAAAATGCTTTGGTAGACATGTATGAAAAATGTGGTAGCATAGACAAGGCAGTGAAGTGTTTGAAAAAATGCTTCAATGAAATGTGGTCTCATGGTGATGGAATACCATGACAATCCATAGCAATTTGATTGGTATGGCATTCCATCACTATGAGACCACATTTCTTTGAGGTAGCTTGTTCGAAAGCCCCTGTTTTAGGCTTTTAGCCATAGCAGCAAGGCACTAAACTATTTGATAAAATGCTTTGGTAGACATGCATGAAAAATGTGGTGGCATAGACAAGGCAGTGAACTGGTTGAAAAATGCTTCAAAGAAATGTGGTCTCATGGTGATGGAATGCCATGACAATCCGATTTGATTGTCATGGCATTCCATCACTATGAGACCACATTTCTTTGAGGTAGCTTGTTCGAAAGCATCTGTTTTCGGCTTTTAGCCATAGCAGCAAGGCAATGAACTGTTTGATAAAATGCTTTGGTAGACTTGTATGAAAAATGTGGTACTATAGACAAGGCAGTGAACAATTCACTGGCTTCTCTATGGCTTGTCTATGGATTGTCATGGCATTCCATCACCATGAGACCACATTTCTTTGAGGCATCTTTTCATACAGTTCACTACCATGTATATGCCTTGTTATGGCGTTCCATCACCATGAAACCCCATTTATTTGAGACATTTTTTCAAACAGTTCATTGCCCTGTCTACGCTACTACATTTTCCATACATTTCTACCAAAGCATTTTATCAAACAGTTCACTGCCTTGCTGCTATGGCTAAAATCCTAAAACAGGTGCTTTCAAACAAGCTATGGATGCTTGGAAAGATATTTTAGTAAAAGTCCTAAAAGTTCATCTTGGATGTGTAGGATTCATTGTTTTAGGTTCTCATGATGTTAGTAAATTGCTTGATCTTATAAGCTATGTGTTAAGTGTTAAGAACTTATGGTTTATGGAATTTACATTTATTTCTTGTGAATGTGCAGATGTTGAAGAGAATGGGTTTTCATTACATTTTTTCTTTTTGTAAATGACAGGTTACTAACTATCATATGCCATTTTGCTCTGCAGGAAAGCTTATTATAATTGCAAACTACTGTCCTCCTCTTCATAGGTCAGAAATAGAGTACTATGCCATGCTTGCAAAGATTGGGGTACATCATTTCAATGGAAGTAAGTTAATTTTTTCCAATGTCATTGATGAGAAATATTGGAAGAATCAGATATGATCTTTTTTGGACCTGGGTTCTAAACTGAGTTTAGGATTTCTTACAATCCTTGTTTTCCATATATGGAAAATGAATAGTTTCTCAAAAAACCTAAAAAATTGTACCCTCTAATGATATTACAAATTGTCAGCACATGCTATATCAATTTGAGACATTACTCACAATATCTTCTTGTCCAACCTAGTAAAGGTGCCTAATGGTTGTGGTCAACTTCAATTGTGGTAAATATAAGAACTATATCATTGATTATTGACAATTCTGTGAGATAATGAATTTATTCATTGGTTTAAGAAAGCATTTATAATAATCAAGAGGCCTATCTTACTTATGCAGGATAAATTGCCCCAATAACCTTGAACTATAGAATATCCTTGGTAATTGTTAACATTCTGCCCGCTAATAACCTGATCAAACACTCGCCTATGTTGACAACTCAATGCTAAGTATCTTCTTCTGAGACTGCATTGATCTGTGATTGGCGAGGCTATCAAAGAGACAAATGAAATTTAAATGTTGTCCTTTCCCTGTCTTGTGAATGGTAGCTTTATATGTCTTCAATGCTGCAAGACTTAGTTCTTTAAGCATGGCCCTGCCACCAGCTAAATGTTTTAGCATTCTTCCATACCATGGTCTATTATTTTGCCATTTTCTATAATGTTGTTCTATTTTGTGCAAACATAATGAGGATCTCTTGATAGTCTGCATAGAGACTGCAATGATTAAATGTTGTAAACCTCACTTTATGTACCAGCAGCTTTTCTAATCAAATTTTAGAAAAACATTGAGTTGTAAATAATATGTAAAGTGTTATAATTTTGCATTCGATGAGATATATGTGAATTACTTATCTTCTTTCAAGAAGATCAAATGTCTCATCTTGTACATGCATTGGTTTACACTGTTTGTTGGCCTATCATTTTTTTAAAAAGGCTTTTCCTCAAACGACTTGAGAACTCTCTTACACCCTTTGATTGCTGAGAGGATTTTTCATTGGTAGGAAGCTTACACAAACTCTTTCTATATAGATAATTGTTCAGATGCTGAATTACTGCTCAAAATTACACATCCACATCAGAAAAAATATTAATATAATGTCTAGTTTGACTTTTGCTTGTATTTCCAAATGTTTTATGAGATAAATTAAGCATTTAATAAAGCCTTAAATATGGTTTTAACTCGTTGAAGAAAATTATCACTAAAGCCTGAATAATGTGGCTAAGTATACTGCTCATATGCTAAATAGTTCCACTTTGCACTTCTCTTGGCATAGAGTCGAGGACAGAATGATCAGATTGTCAGGAACTTCAATAAATCTTCTGTTGGGAATTTTTGTAATATTGATCAAACCAATATTACAAAGATATAAGAATGATGCAGCAAAAGGAGCTGCAAAAATACTAATAAAACAACAGCGTCTGTGCAGAATGGTTCAATATAGATTGTCTGTTTAAGGTTTAGGAAGAAAGACATTCTGTCAATAGTACTTCTGGAATCTTGCTGTGTTGATTGTGATTAGTCTGACATTTCATGTCAACTGTATTACTCATCATCAAGGAAATAAGTTTTGGTGATTATATCCAGAGATATTGAGACGACACATCAAAATGACCAAACTGTTGTCTTGGTGAGGTCAACTAATTCTGCACAACCTTAGACTGTACTGTGAATTTTA
>VDFB02289383.1:0-10601 GCA_007258455.2 Sequoia sempervirens | reverse complement strand
ACTTGTGACATACCTTCTTTTGTTACTTATTTAATTCATTTTGTTCTATAATGAATATTGAATTATGTTAAATATGAAGTGGTAGAATACAATGAATATAATCATGTGACAAGTGTATGAATTGAATGGATGATGAAATGAATAGAACCACTTGATTTATCTTTATGAATTTCTCAAGTTGTTGAATAAGTAGACTAAATTACTTTTCAATTGTTGTGTTAAAGAATACTCTCTTTGTTTAGTAGAATAACAACACCTAATTAGACTAGAGCACCTTAGGGTAGATGTTTCTAGAGGGTAGATAGATGCTAAGGAGTAAGCTTGTGTTGTTGAAAGTTACCTTCTGGGACAGGTGTCGAAATGGAGTACAGAGGGTATAGGTTTTGATTTATCCAAAACCTATCTTTTGTTGTTGTAACTTAATTTTAATGCTTGTCCAAGCAGTTAGCCCATTATGTATGTATGTACTTATATGTGATGACACTCTTTGCCATTCCTAGCACATATATTGCATTTTTTCTGATCATAGATAGAAATGCATGTTGATGTTTGGGCTCACACTAGATTCCACCTTGAAGATTGTTCTCTTGCTAAATTTTTTAGATAGGGTGAAGTATTCTTCAAGTAGGAAGAATTTTGGGGAAGTGTAAGCTTTGTGGTTGGGTAGTAAAGCACCTGAGCCATGTTCTCATCCACCAAAGGAGGCGAGCGTTAGGAGGAAACCTTGGATGTTTTCAAGTTGTCAAAGTATTATGATGTAACCTTGATGTAAATTGTATATTGTATTGACTTGAGGCCCAATGAGCCAAGTCAACTTAGATATTGTAATTGACATGTGGAAATGAATATATATTCTAACTCATTTTAATTAGACATGTGTTGCTATGATTGAAAATAGTTGCATAAGTTATGTCTTTTTAAAATCTAATATTCATAATGTCATTTGCAATTAATATATTTAAGTAATAATTAGAATGAGTTATTACATTTGGTATCAAAGCTTAGGGTTCATCTCTAGGCCTTTTGAGTCCACAATAGCCATGACTAGGGGATAGTTGACCCTTTGACCAATTTGAGTTGTCCCGAGGATTGAATAAACCTAGATTGAATGCAGATATGAGAAGGTCTAAGTTAGGAAGAAAGAAAGGGAAGATAGTTAAGACCTCAAACAAGAAAGTCGTAGTTGAAGAGCACCAAAACTGAGGTTCAACCTGAGATTCCTGATGATGAGAATTTAGCTCAAGCCCTCACTCAACTTAAGCTAGAGAGGGGGAAGAAGATTGAAGAGTTGAAGCAAACTCCTAAGATTAAGAAGCTCCCCACAATCAGAGATTGGACTCTAGGGTATGGAGTAAACACACCCTTACCAACTAAGGAGGAAAAGGAGAGCTTGCATGCTCAACCCTCCTCTTTTGAGAAAATTGATGTAAATTTTGACGAGGACCCAGAGGAGTGTCCTCCCTCTGAGAAGGAGAAAACTAACTAATGTAAAGAAAAATATTTTATAAATAAGGGCCCACTCACACTTAATATAATAAAGAAGGATGATTTTTTGGTGTGTTCAAATGAAGAACTCAAAAACATATTTTACTGTGAATGAATGTGCATGTCTTTAATGAAAGAGTGATATATACATGTGTATGTAGTGTTATGTGAATACGAATTTTTATTCATATAACCCAATGTTAAGTTACAGTAGATGTGAAATGTGATGCAAGTCGAGTGTGATTCAGTATGGTGACCACTAGACAAGAGATGAGTGATAGTGGGTTAGACAATGGACCAAACAAAAGGATGGACCAGGTTCTAGAACTTCTGAACAAGCAAGAGGCTCATATGGATGACATATAACATGAGGTTTGAGTGGTACGTGAGGACCAAATTCCCAAAAATGTGGAAGTCAATTAGGGAGAAGGTGGTCCAGGAGAAGGCCCTTGAGGTCGAATTGAGGAAGAATCAGGAAAGGAATCTTCGGCCTAGTGAGATTACTTGGGAACTATTCCTCCAATCTTTTAGGAAGAGATGGTTACCAAAACTCTTTTTCAACAAGAAGGTGACATAATTCCAAAACCTAACTTAGGGGAGCATGACTATGACCCAATACTGGGAAAAGATCACCAATCCACTGAAGTGCGTGCCCTAGTATCAAGAAGACGAATATTCCCATACCCAAAATTTAATATTGGGACTTAGACCCAACATTGGAGTAGAAGTGGACATGCACAATTCTCTCACCATGAATGAAGTCTTCCTAAAGCACCAAACATGAGCAGAAATCACAACAGTTATCTAATCACAACAATAATTCAAATCCTAAGTCACAGTTTGGGAAAAAGAAGTTCTAGAAAGGAGACAAGAACCACTAGATCCATAATCTCAAGAGGGGAAGTGAGTCAAAAGAGAAAGATGAAGGTGGTAATGGTGGAAAGAGCAAGAAGGAAAACAACAACAAAAGAAATGATGACCAAAAGCAGAAGGGCTTCAAAGAGGACAAGCCAGGAGGTCACAAAGGGCCTCACTATGGGTATTATACTTGTGGAGGCAATCATTATGTCTCTCATTGTCAGCAGTGGTTGAAGTCACAAAGGGAACAAAACTATCAACAGTCTCAACATCATCAGATCCATGCTGTAGTGGATAACAAGTAGGCAGAGTATCAAGCTTCACCAATACAATTTATGGGTAAGCTCTATGGCCAAACTATCTCTATTTTAATTGATATCGGAGCTATTGAATGTTTCATAGACCCTAGAGTAATATCCAAGATACCTATTAGACTTGGATACATGGAAAAATCATGGATAGTCTAGTATGGAAATTGAGCAAAGTGGAGGGTAGACACCTATCTCTTTTGTAGTGAGTTAGAGCTTCCAATGAATACATTCAATATTTTTCCCCTAGCTTTGTAGATCCTAAAAAATTGGGTCTGGATAAGGGCACCCTTTTCCTCTTACTTGGGCCCAAGATTTAAATATGTCGGAGGTGGCATTTCATTTAATATTTTTCTCCCCACTTTTTATCTTGCAAAATAGGGCCAAGACTAAGTCATCCTAGGCGACTTAGTACCCCTATTTTTCCCCCAAAATTGAATACATGTTGATGTAGGTGACTTAATCCTGACCCTATTTTTCCCCCAAAATTGAATAAGTCAGTGTCAACATTTTAATATTTGAATTTCAAATGTCCAAAGTCAGCTATCAAGATTTATTTTTTGGGAAATTAGAATAATTGCATATAAATACCTAGTTATTTCACCATTTGACTAAGTGGAAATTATTGGAGAATTTATTGTCAAGAGCATTATCAAGCAAGTCATCAGCAAAATTTCAAAGATTTATTGTAGCAATTCAATATCAAAGCATCATGTAAAAATATATGAGAGTTTGTTCATGTTTATGTTATCATATTGTTTGTGAGATATAACCCTTGTAGCTCTTCAAGCAAATCAATCCAACAACAATCAAGCCTTGAGGAGATTTGTATGACTTCAGTCCTTCAAGGAATCCATTGGAAGGTGGTGAGTTGCAGTGCATTATTGATTCATCATTCCTTTTTATCATTTCACCTTAACCCTCAAAAGGATAGGATCCCTATCATTGACATTTACATTGTGGAAGTGGAAACACTAACATGATCTAAAATTGGTCAACATGGACATAGTCACCCCCAAAACAATTTCCTTCAAAATTTGGCTCAAATTTAAACCACAAGCACATAGTGTCCTACTCAGTCTATTTTTGAAGTTTGAATTTTTTTTGGAACTTTCCAAATCTTCTATTTTTGCATAAGAATAGCTATTTTCATCATTAGGCTAGTTGAATAATTGCATTTCATCCTTAAGTTAATTTCAAATTTGATCAAGGGTAGGTTGACTCACCTTTCAGGTTGTAAGTTAGTCCTATACCTTTTCCAAATATATCAAACTCTTGCTACCTCAAATCTTACATGAAGCATTGTGGAAAAGAAACCATTGAAATCATAAGGTGAGAATCCTAGGGCTTCACTTTTTCGTTGTTTCATTAAGAGAGAAGGTTGTAGATCAAGAAGTAATATTGGAGTATGTGCCTACAAAGGAACAAGTTACACAAATATTTACAAGATCACTTTCAAAGGACACATTTGAATATCTCTAGTAGAAGTTAGGGGTTCTTACCCCTCCTTCTAACTAGATGCATAAATGGTGCATATGTCTAGGGGGAGAAATTCAAGATATATTTTTATCCCTGGATTGATGAGGGATACTTCTCAAGGGGAGTAGGTAGAAGGATGATAAGGTTTACATAGACAAGGGGAGCCTATATGTTGCAGGTATAGTTGAAGACCACTAGCCCTTTTCCCTTGATGTCAAAGAGGGAGAAATTGCATATTTGGTCAATGTTGCCATCAATACCAAAGGGGGAGATTATTACAAGTATGCTATGTACATGTGTTGTCATTGATTTTAGTAAAAATAGATATTGTTGTAAATGTTGTCTCTAATGACATTAGAATAATAGCACGTGGAGGGTTTCATGTGATGTAATCAATATGTTGATCAGAAGTGTTGATCTTACTGTACACAGTTGTTCTACATCTCCTATTGCTCATGAATAGGTGAATGATATTGTGAATGTTGTATTCACTATTTCTTAAGTTGAAGGAAAAATAATGTGTGTGAATGAGAAAAGAAGTATATGAAGTGTGTTGAAGGTAGTGAGCCAAAGGTAGTAGTGTATGTGTGAGTGAGGAAGTGTGTTGAAGGTAGTAAGCCAAAGGAAGGAGTTGTGGTGTGAGTAAGAAAGTGTGTGTGCTAAGAAAGAGTGCCAAAACTAGTGAGTTGAAGGTAATAGAGGTTAGTGTTGATATTTTTAGATTGTTTGTCCCTCTCTCTTATTCTCTATGCTCAACATCTTGATGATGGATCAAGGAGTATGATCCAAAATGATGCAAAAAATCTTACACATAGTTACAATCCAAAAATCTCAACACTAATTGATCATGGACTGTGGAAACTTCATGTAATTAGGTAATAAAGGTGTTGAGTATTGCAGTGGTGGTTGATCACCAGAATTCATCAAGTGTTGAATGCTAAGGTTGTAGAGCTGTAAGTGTTGTATCTTTGTAGGGAGTTTTAAAATTCCTTTGGTTGAATTCATAAAACTATGTTGTAGGGAGTTGTAGCTTCCTTTGGGTTGCTAGCCATAAAACCTATTGTATATCTTATTTTATTTTATGAGGCTAGATTTGGATAGTAGCTTCAAGAAGCTTTCTTACTGTGGTTTTTCCCTTGTAGGGTTTTCCATGTAAATTTGGTGTTGTGGTGGTGTGCTTGCACTTTGAATTCTTTATCTATTTAAGATAGTGATAAGTTTTGATTGATAAATTTGAATTGGATTAAGTGTGGGATATATTGATTCACCCCCCTCTCAATATATTTGTGTGTTCTAACACCCTCTTGGTATTACAAAACCGAAAGTGGAGGAGGTCCTAAACACCTTAATAATTAGCCTTCATTTTTGTAGCCTTAGGGATTTGGGGTTCACAATTCAAATCCCGAAAACACATATGGTGATAATGAATACACTAATGATCATCCCTAGTTTTAGAGTAAAAAAACATGACCATAATATCGAGTATAGTGAGGTAAACGAAGAGGAAGAGGTGTGTACCAATGAGAAATTACATGGATAATCTTTTGAAGTTGATTGTATAGAATATTCATATGATGGTGATGCAAAGGATAAATAAGAATTTAGTTCATTGTTTGATGTTTTAGCTTCTTTTGTCTCTAGTCTTGATTTTGAAACTACTAATATTCATTTGCATGACTTAGACTTAGACATGGTTCCACTTGGTGATAGTATTGTCGAAATAGGTGTTAGTGTAGATTTTATTTTTCTTGAAGAGATTTCCTTTGATGATTACATGGATGGTGTTCATGTGGACACATATGAGAACCTATTAGTTTGGTGCAAGAATTCTTGTCCCTCATGAAAATTATGCTTGAATAGGGTCACATGAAAGTATTTTGTATGCAATTAATATGGAAAAAGAAAGGTTCCACCAATCTAATTTGAGTATTACCAATAACATAAAAAATTTACGAGAAGAGGTGGAAATAGTAGGACAATTTGAACAATGCATTTTTTCATATAAGGTGTCTCATGTTGGTAAATTTTATGTTGATGAAGAGTGTATCAACATATATTATAGTGAGGCATGATAGTTACCTATTATCCCTAAGATGAATAAATTTGAGTATGAAGTTTCCCCTCATGATGAAGTTGTAGCTTCTTTTAATATGGGTGATGATGCAGGAGCATCTTGGTGAACTGGCGATCAACATCACCCAAAAATATTTGATTTTCTGTTCAGTTGTCTTTTTGTTTCAAAATTTTTGGTTTGGTTCAATTTTGGTGTTGCAAGCAAAAATAGAAGAATTTAAGCTTTAGTTCTCTTTCAATTTAATTTTGCTTCATCCATAGTCCCTTCTAGGTGGAGAATTAGGAGCTCAATTTAAATTAATTATTTAATTTAATTCCTATGCTCACCCAACATTTGATGCTAGGAAATAATTTGTAAATTTAAATACATTTCCTTGCAAAATGTAGTTTTATTATTTTATTGCCTAGAAATTGGAGAGACAAGGGGTGTTGCCAAGAGGAGAAGGATAATAGAGATTGAGGGAAAAATTAAAGATTTTTTGAAAAATAATAGAAGGGGAGGAAGTGGGACACCTAGGTTGGAGAAGGAGAGTTTTTGAATGAAGTTATCAAAACAAGGAAATTGCAGAATTTGCCTAGGAAAAGGGAGGAAGAAGTGTCATGTGGAATTCATCCCAACAAGGTAGAATTCATAGCAACTAGTCCAAATTGCCAGAGGGGGCGTGGGAGTTCTCCAAGAAGGAGAATTTAAAACAAAAAATTAAAATTGTAATTATAGATTTTTGTCCTATAGGTGAAGCCAGGAGTGGGGCATTGGATTTGGATGAGACCATTGGCAGGCACAAACTCTCTATTTTTGGAGCTGATTGTGTAGAAATTTGAAAAAACAAAACAAATCAAATCAATGGAAATACAATTGTGAGTTGGTTCCTTTTTGTGTTGAGTTGAATGTGAATTAATTAATTGGAAGCATGAAAGAACGACTTCCTGTAGGTTGTAATTCATCCATTGTTATAGTGTGCCAATTGAATTGGTAATTGGAGTAAGAATTAAATTATCTTATAAAAAAAATAAAAGTGTGTGAATTTTAAAGTGTTTGACTAAAAGGGTGAACTTCTTGGCAAGGTACTCTATCCTTGATTGCATTAGGTGACATGATGCTTGAGTTGGAATATTTTTCTTCGGCTTAGAATATGTTTTGTGATGGTGTTGAGTAGCCACATGTATAGTTTATGATTGACTAGCTATTCAAGTTTTCTATATGCTTGAGTTTCAAAATTTTTATTTTGATGTGCATGAGAAAGATTTTCCTTATGTAGGTTAGCAGGATGATAGGGCATATTTTCTATTACAATGTGAATTGGAGGTGTTTTAAATTTGCCCCAATTCAGCTAAGGAGGTCAATAAGTATGAAAATACCAATGTTTATTTCAGGGTTGATCTAATTTTTTAGGTTGTCACTAGTTGCTATATGTATAAAAATGATGCATTATGGAGTGATTTAGTGACACATATTTTGTGGTTTCCTTGCAATGTCAAGGTTGATAGTGGTGTTGATCTTCACTCTCTCAAAGGTAATCATAATTTAATGCATGGGAGAAAGAGGCCAAAATTGTTGTTTCATAAATGCAATAGCTTCAAGTTGAAGGGAGACAATTCCCTTAATCAAATGGTGTTTAATAGAGGAAAGTAGTTCCATCATCTTTTTGTAGGGTTGTCTTACATTATATTAAAATTTTGATTCATAGCCTTCCTTTCATTATAGTTCCCAAAGCTAATTGTCTAATCCTTTCTATTGAATTTCCAAAAAAATAATATTTTTTTATTTTCTATTTTTTATTGTCTACAAATGAACCTCAAATGAACATCTAAACCAACTAATAAAGATACTTAACTCCTTATAAACAAAACAATACTTAATAAAATCTAACTTACAAATTACTACTAAAAATTAAATAATAAATGATCAACAATCATCACTTAAAATTTCACCCAAAACTTAAACTTAAATCATTACAATAAAAATCAAATACTTTAAAATTTATCTCAACCTACTAACAAATATTCAATATTTTATTTATTGCAATATCTATTTATTAACCCCATTATTTGCATTGATCATTGATTGCATTGATTGCTTAACCAAGGTTAATATTTAACAATAAAAAGCTATTTGTTTATTACCCTAGATTAACATTTACTGAAAAGAATTTTTAAACAAAAATTAAAGAATGAATATATATATATATATTCTACTTCCTTTGGAAAGCGTTTTAAAAACAAAACAAAAAACAAATGAAGGCATACAAGTGTAGATAAAACGATAAGCTCGTTTCTCCCAAATGACAACATGCCAAAGGATGGTTTTCCTACGAATGTTTATGTTTGTCTTTAGTTGTAGTTATATTATAATATGGAAGGTTTGACCTGTCTAATACAATTGAAAATTCGTTAGCACTATTCTATTGTTTGCCTCGTAATTGACAACTATGAAATGAGATCTCAACCACTTCAAACCACTGTTTTTAGGGCATCTTTGGATGGTAGCAAAATACAAAGAAAACTTGTCCCTTCCATGGAGATCAATCATGATTCCTTCATTATAATTATTAGTAGCTCACATTTAGGGCCATGAGGCTGTTTTGGCCCTACAAATGACATGCGCATACTTTTTTTTCTTGTTATGATTGGTAAAACAACTATAAACTATATAAAATCTTTAATTAGGGGGGCTATTAAATCATCTCAACATTTACTTGGGCCCCCTCTCATTAAAATGGTGTTAGTTGTAAAAGTGTATAGATTCTCTGATGGTCCACCAGGGTCATATGAGCTAGAGTACATGATTCTTTGGGCCCAACTTTGATCTCCATGTAGAGTACATAACTTGGATTTATCATCAACTCTAACCCACAAAAAGCAAAGGTAGATAACAGTGATAAAATAATGGAGAAAAAGGGTCCTCAAATCATTCAAAGGCCACTCTAATTATGATTCTAGTTGTTTTCACACTTTTAGATTTGGGAAGACAAATGTAGTACTTGTAGAGGGAATCCTTAAAAATAATAATGACTAGTCAGCTTCTTTTCTTTTAAAAGACTAATAGACAAGCATGGTGTAGGACAACATGTTGTCCAATTTGGTGACCAAATATACCTTGTAAATGGATGTGGACAAAGTTTTAGAGCATCTCGACCAAAGTGAACTTTCCATCCCTAGAAAACAGTGAACACAAGCATTGATAACACTAGCACGTTTGTCTTCATGGGAAAGAGATGGCACTGTTACATCTATCATTTTTGTGATGGTTGCTGCCAAGATAATGTTCCCAAGTTGGCTGCTTTTTAAAATAGGGGCTCCTTTCTTCTCCCCTCACAAGCATTTACAACTATGTCGGTTAGTGATGTTCCAAATTTCCAATAGGTGCACATTGTATAATAGGGTTTATCAAAGAACGACCCCCACAAGGAATGAGATTCCTTTTATCTTATACTTTTGTATGTTTCCTCTCTTCATTGGCTACTACTTTTGCTTCAAGTTATGGCTAAAGAGACTTTATCTAGGCCTCTAAATATAGTATAACAAAGTGCAAAACATACTAGCTTGGTGAAATTTGAAATTTATAATCTATTAGTTGTTTTTATATGAGTGTTTGTAAGAAAATGAAAAAATAAATTATAAATTATAATTAGTTTTTTTTTTTTTTGAAATTAAGGTTGAAGAGAGGAATTTAAAGATAAATATTTGAGACAAAGAGTTGTATGAATGATTTTTAAGAATCTAGATTTTGTGGTGGATTATCCATTTGACGAATGAAGCTATACATTTTTTATTTTTATAATAAATAAAATTTTGTATAGAACCATTTATTTTCTTTCTATATAGACAATAAAACTATCAAAAATCTTATATAACACTAGACACTTAAATACAAAGTGTCTTTATAATTTTGATTTATTATTGTAATGTCCACAAATATGTTGATATCTTGGGATAATGTGTTCTAACTACATGAAAATCTATTGAAAGTATCATTACAATTGGATCAAATTAAATCTCAAACAAAAAACAATCTTATTGTACTAGAGAGGAATAATGCACCTATTTTATATATGAATATAGTGCTTCATGTAGTGATGCATTTTTGTTGTGAATGGTTCTAGCGATTCTATCCAAGTTAATTTTGTGTAGCCTTTCTAGATCTCATCCTTAATACTTGTAATATTTGGCTATGAAAGCCACCCAAGATCAAGAGACTATAAGCAAGCACAATAGATTATAATATGAATAGAGTGGAATATGCAATGATCAATATGTAGAAAATGAGAATAATATAAGGGTATATACGACACACCACCAAGAGATGTGAATGTGAAATTAATGTGGGGTATTAGGAGATGTAGTCACATGTTTTCTCAACATATCCATGATACTAGGAGGGTGATCCCACAATAGTGG
>VDFB02289382.1:0-34438 GCA_007258455.2 Sequoia sempervirens | reverse complement strand
CACCGACATTAAAAAAAAGTGCCAAGTGGATGGATTTTAGAATGAAGACATGGAATTACTTAGCTGGATTTGATTCTCCTAAGGTGGAGGGTGTAAAAGGGAAATTTGCAAGGGGGTGCAAATTCACTCCTACACATTTTTCCCCTACTTTAGCAAACATGAGTGTCAATGAGTGTTCAGTAAATTAGGTCAAAAAGTTCCAAGAACATATACCTGAATTGTTGAGGAAGTAGACCACAATCTAGCGTGTACTCAAAAGCGTAGGGAAGACAAATGGCTCTGCAAGTACTCTCTCTTGAGGAGGTTTGAACGAAGTGCACTAAAGGCTTGCAGACCAACGATGGACATATCCTGTAGGATGTAAGTGCTTCACAGGTCCTTAGACCTGCAAAGAAGGCACCCCCAAGTACTCTCCTGAAGGAAGCCCAATGTAGGGGACTCCACATAGTTGGACTAGGTTTCAACAAAGGTACGAAAAAATAGTAATTTTTATTTTTAAATTGAAAATGACAAGATCTTGATAGTGGTTGTATATGTTGATGACATTATCTTTGGAGGAAAAGAAACAATATGCAAATTTTTTGCTAAAGAGATGCAAAAATAATTTGAGATGTCTTTGTTTGGTGAGATGAATTTCTTTCTAGGGTTGCAAATTAATCAAACAGAGAAAGGGATTTTCATTTCACAGTCAATGTATGTAAGAGAAATGTTGAAGAAGTTTGGGATGGATGGTTCCAAAATGGTATGCACTCCTATGGTATATGGTTGGAAATTGAGTAAAAATGATGATTCACCTAAGGTTGATCAAAGCATGTATAGATCCATGATTGGAGGTTTGTTGTACTTGACTGCTACTAGACTGGATCATGCATGTAGTTTGTCTTGTGGCTAGATTTCAAGAAGACCCTAAAGAAACAAATGTTCTTGATGTTAAAAGAATATTTAGATATTTGAATGGCACTCTGAATTATGGCTTATAGTATCCTAAGGATATTGATTTTACACTAAGTGCTTACACATATGCAGATTGGTTTGGTTGTGTAGATGACATAAAGAGTACAAGTGGTGGTGCATTCTTTCTTGGTTGCAGATTGGTGGCTTGGTTGAGTAAAAAGAAAGATTCAGTTTCTTTATCCACTATTGAAGCTGAGTATATTGCTGCTACAACTTTATGTACACAAGTTTTGTGGATGAAATAGACATTGAAAGATATCAGAATAATGTATGATGATCCCATTTCTATCTTCTATGATAATACAATTGCAATTAACATTTCAAAGAATCTACTGATGCACTCAAGGACAAAGCATATATCTATCAGGTATCACTTTTTGAGAGAGAAGGTTGTGGAGAATGTAGTTAAACTTGAGTATGTACCGACGAAGGATCAAGTGGCTAAATATTTACGAAGGATCTTCCTAAAGATAATTTTGAGTATCTCTAGAAGTTAGGGGTTATTTCCCCTCCTTTCTTGAACTAGATGCATATGGAGATGCATCAGTCCACTAGATCTATGGATTTATCCTTCTTTTGGATTGATGTTATGGTGGCTACCTCTCAGGGGGAGTGGGTAGTGTCATGTGTTGTCATTGAAAAATTATCGTTCTTGATGTCAAAGGGGAAATCAAAGTAAAACATTCTATGCCTTTTCCATTTATGTCAAAGGGGGAGAGAAAGATGTGAAAAGAAAAGAGAGAAGAGAAAAAGATATGAAAAGAGTATCTACTAAGGGGGATAATGTAAAATCATGAGGAAGTGTGTTGTCTTTTATGGTTTCTCACATCATGTGTTTCCATCAATGAAAAAGGGGGAGATTTTTGCAAGTATGATGAAGGTATTGTCATTGATGTCAATTGGTTAACTAGTTCTCAACTAGTTGTTGTTGTCATTGATGTCATGGATAATGGTTATTGGTTGTATATATCAAAGATATTGAGAAAATTGTAATGAAGGAAGGTTGTAAGTGTTCAATTGTTGCTTTGAGTTTTACTTTGAGATTTTCTCCTATGTTTGTGTGGTTCAGATATGTTGATCATGCTTGTTGGAAGTTTCTATATCTAGGATTTGGGCATCTGGATTGTTGTATAGTATGAGTTATGTTCACCAATTGTGAACTGTGCATTTTAGGGTATTTGGCTGAGGTCTGGGAGAAATGTAGTTTCTCTGGATTTCTTCTTGTTTGAGTCTTATGACTTACAGTTTTGGAGTTAAGGTGATATGATCATGTTGAAGATAATTTTGTTATTTGGAAGGATTGGATCGTGCTAGGGTAGTGTGTGCTTAATTGATTTATGTGTTTAACACTGGTTTGGATAACCTTGTGTTTAACACTACTTTTGAAGCTTATGGAAGTGTGTGTTTGGGTCCCCTCATTCTAATTCCACCCTAGAATATTTTGGCACTGACCTAATTTGAATTTGTAAATGCAAATGGTGTGTGGCTGACTTTTTATATGTTTCAAAGTTGAAGATGGTATAAATACAAGATGAGATATTGGTGAAAGATAAGTGAAAAGAAATAAAGCAAGATAGATGTGAGATAGATGTGAATTAGTGTGTATGTGATGTGAGTGTGGTAGATCAGTGCGAAGTCTAATTGTTGAGTTTCCAAAAGAAATGAGCTAAAGGTGTACTCTATCATTCAAGCATGTTTGCAAGTGGTTGACAAAATTATGGTGGAAATCTTTGTTGCATTGAGATTGTTCTTCTTTGTGTAACAAATCTATTCTATCTTCTTTATATATATTTGGCAATGAGTCGTTCGGGTGGTTAACCCTTGTTTGAATAGTGAGTCCTGATTTGGACAGTAAGTCATGTTTTAGTAGTGAGCCCTCTAGGTGGTTAACCCTTGTTTGGACAGTATGTCCTATTTTAACAGTGAGCCTTTGTAACTGGTTTTGATATTCTCTATATTGTGAGTTAATCCTCACTGTGGTTTTTCCCTTGTTGGGTTATCCATGTAAATCTGGTGTTATTTTCTATGTGTGATGCTTTTTATTTTCTACCTTTGCATTTAATGATTAATCAAATTAGTAGAATAAAGGATTCATGATTGATTTAATTTCTAGTGAAAGCTTTAAAGGTTAAGTTTTGTTAAAACTGATTCACCCCCTACCCTCTCAGTTGTCTTGTTCAATAGTTACTTGACCATGAAGCGTAGTTATGGAATAATTAGAACTCTTTATAGTTCTGGAAGTATGGATGTTGTATGTGAAATTATGAGTGGTATCTTTGTTGGACATATAGGATTTACCTTGATTGTGCTTAGGGAGAGGATCCTTATACATATCAAATCATTCATTTGGGGTGTTTGCTAGGTGGCCTTCAATTTCAATCTCACCATGATTGATGAGATCCTAGTGTAGACATCCAAATTTGGACACTTAATTTATCCAAATTTACCACTTTTCATCTAAACATCCTCTTATCTGATTTAATTAAGTAATATTACTATTATTTAATTAATATCCTTAATTTTGTCAAATCCCTAAGGTATTTAGTTAATAACTAAATACCTTACCTTAATCCTCTTTTCATCAAATGAATTAAATAAATATTACATTTATTTAATTCCTCACATGTTATTTTCATCTAATCCTAATCCATCTCCTAATCTCTTCATTAAGAATGTGCACATGTCTAATCCTTGATTAGGATGTGTCATATCCTCCAACTTTTGCAAGTTGGCTTCTAATCCTCATTAACCCTTAATTATCCTCTAATTACTAATTAGTTAAACCTAATTAGTACTTTGGTCAACTCTCCCCATCCCCCAAGGAATTTTTAATTCATTTTTATTCACCCTAGGTTCCCCTCTTCCCCATGTGAATTTTTAATTCACATTTTATTCCTTCTAGAATCCCTTTTCCCATGCATCTTCTAGAATCTTTGACTTGTCACATCAAGTCACATGTGACAAACTCCCACCTTTTTGGAGACCCTATCTTATCCACTAGATTCTCCCAAGCATGTGAATTTTTAATTCACATTTATTCCTCCAAGGAATCTTCTCATCTCCCAATGTACTTCCAAGGTACATGTCCTTCCTCCACATCATGTACTCTCCTTCCACATCACCTACACATCATCTCACCCTTAGCCATCTCACATTCCACATGTCAAAATGTGAGGGCTTGTGAGTCCTCAACTCACTTTAGCCCTTCATCTTGACCTTGTTGGATAAATCCCAACCATTGAATTCTCTAGAGAATTCAAATTTCTCTATAAATACCCCATCCTCTAAGGCAAAAAAAAGAGAACACTTAGCTATTTTGCAACTAAATGCTGCCATTTTGTGCACTCATTTAGCCATCAATTTCATCCATTTGCATTTGCATTCAAGCACATAGTCAAATCTTTCATTTAGTCATATCAAGAGCCATCAAGGAGCATACAAAGCACATCAAAATCAAGGGCCAACCAAGGAGTTTCAGTTGCAAAGGGAGGTATATCTATTTAGCATCATTTTACACTTTTCCTCTTTGCATTTACAAATTTCTTAGGCTAATCTTGAGGTGTTTCTTTATGTTTTTTCATTGCATTTTAATTGCTTAGAAAGAGTTAAACATTAGGATATCACACCTAGATGTAATTTTTTTTCATACACTTGGTTGTGTCATTTCACTTTACTTATGGTATTCATATATTTGTGTTCTTTATACCAAGTGGCTTTTGTTGGATTTTTGTAAAAAAATATCGTCATAAGGAATTTGATAAAGTTTTCTTGGACCAATTATCAGAAACTACTTTCATGGGCTCCCCCAATGGAGTGTACTTATGCTTAGTATTGTTTTTTTGTTTGGTTGTCCTTGAGGAATGGTAACATTATTTTGGATAGGTTGGATATTTGGATTATTTGATGATGATTGTGTTGGTGTTTGTATGTTTTGGATGTATTTTTTTTGTAACACCGTCATTAACTATGTTTTTTATTTTTATCCTATAAATGAGGTTTGTAATTGTATTGATTATTGTTAGTATCTGGTTTCTTTATGAATATTAACCAACCTTTGGCAATAAGGGTTTTTCCTATAGTGACCCATTTGCCTATAATTTCATCAAAATAATTTTTACATTGGATTCGCAAATGGAATCCCATTTCTTGAATAATATTTTGGACAAATATGTTAATAATTTTTTTAGGAATGAGCCATGAAAATATTCTTATAAGGTGACTCCATCATTATAGGGAGGCCACAAATTTCTCACCATTACATTGTTTTGTGTTGCATAAATCTAACATAGTAATTTCATATTCAATGTTATATGAGAAGTGTGCAACAAATTTTTTGACTAGTTCCTTAAATGATGCCATAGAGTCTTTGGGTAAATGGATAAATCATTCTAAGGCTTAAACCTCCTAGGCTTCATTAAAATAGTCACATGAGATATGAGTCACTATAAGTGAATTCTTGACAAGCCATGTAAAATTATTTGAAAAGGAATTTCAAAATTTTGAGAGAACGGGACCATGGTAGTAAACTTAATTAATGGATAGGGGTGTATATCCTAAAAATTATAAGGTTTCCTTTGATTCAATGTTCTTTCTTGTAGTCACTTAAGCATGTTTTTCATTTATTTCCATTCTTGGGCAAAGGAATTTTATGGTGCTATGATTTGGCCAATTGCATGTCATGTGGTTAAGGGGTGGTAATGTGTATGTGGTTTTATACAGGTTGATGTACTGTTGATTAAGAGGTAATATTTTTTGCTAATGAGAGGTGAGAAATTATGATGAGTATGAATGTTGTAAACCTTGATATGATGAAGTTGGATGAATCTATGAGTATGCCATTGAATTCTATGTTTGTGGGAAATATGTGGTATTTGGGGGAATGGATATTTTTGAAAGGTCAAGAGGAAGTGTAGAGGTTTGAGATGGTTGGTTTTTATAGGATAATTATAATGATTGATTTTGGGTTGGATGTGATATGATTATCTGTACTTGGATTGAACAAACTTATGGGAATTTTAACCCTTAGTTATGAAGAAGGATTCTGGGGGGAGAGACATGTTGTGGAATGGGGATTTGATTAGAATAAGGTTGTAGGTTGTTGTCCCTATTGTTAAACTTACCAATTTTCAAAAAAATTACATCCAAATCCTCATGTTGAGTAGTTCCTTATAAAAATTCCCCAATTATCATGATGTGTTAAGTCTCTTGTCATTTTAAATAAGAATCTCCATTGTTTCAATTGGAACCATCAAAGTAGTTATCTAGTTTATCAAGATTTATAGAAACAGTTAAATATTGAAATCCATTAGAGATGGTGCAAAATCCTTTTATGGGGATGTTCCTGATATTATTTCACCAAAGGTGGAAATTTTTCAAACCAAAAGACTTTCTGATTTGAGAGATATTTAAAGGTCTAATTATTTATCAAGTAGTTTGCAAAACTGGGTAAACCAAGATTTTCATAAAGGATGAAGCTAAATGGTTTGATATGGAGTTTTTTTATGTTATTATACATAATGTGAAAATATTTTGTGAGAAAATACTAATCCAAGTGAAATTTATACATTAAACTTCATTTGTTAGGTTGGTAGATTTGTCAGGCAATTTTTATAAGGTCTTCAACAAGTGGAGTTAGGAACTTTCCAAATTGTGAACCTACTAAAAGGTTTGAAAAATCAAACATTAGAAACAATGGTAATAGTTGGAATTTAAATCCCTTAAATTTCTCATCACTTAAACTTTAGAGTTCCTACAACCCTTAACATTTCTATCATTTCCCTCTTCTTGACATTTTAAAATCCAAAATTCTTTTAAAGTCTCTGTAACTCCTAACCTACCCAAAACCCCAAAGGTTCCTAATTCCTTCTCTACCCTTACAAATCCTAATCACCTCATAATCCTCAATGGTTCTTAGTGCCCCCTAAATCTTGACACTCTACTTATTGGGTAGTTTAAGACTATTTGGAACTTGTTGGAGATACGAACCTTGCAACCCTTGATTAGTTCAAAGTTCCTTCAAATGATCTGACATAGACTCATTAGTCAAGCCAAGTGTGACCTGCAGAGGTTAAATGAAACATTATGACTTACCATGGTCCCCTATGCCTGTCCTAGAATGGAAGCTTTAAAACAGGGATGTTGTGCATCGCAACATAATGGAAAATGGAATTTTATTAGATATATTTATTGTATCTACGTGGGCAGACATGTATGCCAAACGTGGGAGCTTGGAAAATGGCATGGGAGCTATTTCACAGAATTCCACAAGGAAAACTAGTCACATGGAGTACAATGCTTGGAGGATGGATTTGATGAAAAGGCTTTGAAAACTTTTAAGGAAAGGCATTTGGCAGATGTAACACCCAATTCATCAGCCTTTGCCAATGTCCTCTCGACCTGCACCAAAATGGCAGCGTTGGAATAAGGTATGGGCATCCATTGAATTTGAAAAGATAATGAATATGAACATCTTTTGAAACACAATGAAAATGGATTTTACATTTGCAGGCAAGAATGCAAAATGTAGAAGTAGAGGCAGTCGAAGAGCATTGAACTCATTGCATATAAGAAAATTGTTTTCTAGGTTATAATAGAAGCTCTGGGGAGTCATTTAACGAATAAGTACTCAGAGGGGTTGTTGGGTGCACATTAATATGGAGGTAATGAGTATATTGATCAAGTTGAGTCCATGTAGTTCCAGAGAACTCTAATAGCATTTCATCTAGAACCTAAAAAGTGGGGCATGAATGTTCAACCTTATCCATGTACTTCTGCAAACTGTGTTGTTTATACTGCCCTTTTGGTACTGAAGGATCAGATTATGGGTCTTGTATCTCCATCTAGGGGCCACTTGAGCCATGTATATTATACATCTTGTGGAAAGAAAGTCTCAAGGGCTCCCTTCTTTGAGAGTTTTCCTTACATGGTCAATCCACAAATAGGTTGAAATTCAAAGGCATTTTGATACAAACAACACAAGAACTTAGTAACTTGAGAACAAATAAATGTTTAGCTTCATATCAATGGCCATAAATCATGCACAAGGGGTTTTGGGCATGTGCAGGATCATGGTATGCCAAACAGGCCCTTAAGTGGCAAAAAATTCAAAAAAATCAGTGTTAGGCAACTTGACGTAAATATTTGAATAAGTTATCTATATTATTTCAAAAATATGTAAGAATAGAATTTGTAGAAAATTGAATGTAGTTTCTAAAATACTAGGTTTATTTAAAAATAAATAGAATCTATTTGGTGAAAATTTGAAATTTCAATGCAGAGTACTTAAATTTCAGGGAAAAAATAAGAAGTAGGTGTCTGCGACCACCCTAACCATAATAAAATGATAATATTTTTTGTAAGATTTTATATATAAGTAGACGACTCATGTCCAGATGTGTGATGCATATTTTTGTAATTTTTTTCCAAGTAAATAATTAATTATGAATTTTTATTACAACTTTTAGAAAATATAAAACTCGTCATTCGACCACCTTAACTTGGTCAAAAATTCATGAAATTTAATTTTTCTTTTTTAATTCTATAGTATGTAAAGCATAGAATGTGGACATGTTTTGGATTCAAAAATATATATCGTTGAAAGTTATAGATGTTTTTCAATCATCGAGGACTTTAGTCGTAATTCTAATAGAAAATGAATAATAATTATTTATTAAATTCAAATTAAATCATAATTTATATTTTTGGAAAGCTAAGAATCTCCTCTAAAAACCCTTTTCATTTCATTAATTTTGGGTGAAAAAAAAGTCGTCAGCCACATACCCTACAAATATTGCCACTTTTTGGCATACCATGATCCTGCACATACCCTTTTATCAAACCTCCAAATATAGATTTCGAACCTGATTACAGAAGAGAATCTTATGCTTCAAGCAAGAGCAAAGATGGAAATGTATGGTGGTTTACAAGTTCAGTATTCATGGTCTTGGTTTATATACTACTCAGAACATTTTGAAAGATGAAATGGTGGTAAGAGTATATTGGTGAAATGATTGGGGTTCACATGATAGACAGATGGGAAATCATTTATCATTTGAGAGGGAAAAAAAGTAATATGAGGGTGCATGCTACTTTTTAAGAAAAGACAAGGAGATAATTATTGAAGCTACTTAGAAAGGTGGGATTACTCACTTTGTAAATCATATTTGTTCTCCCAACTTTGTAGCAAAGGTGATCTCTATTAGGACTTAGAAGAAGGTAGTTTTCTTTGCAAAAAGAGACATCAATGCTGGTGAAGAAATTACTTATGATTAGATTATCACTTCAATCATAAGGATGATAGGAAGAAATTAACATTTTTCTATAATGTGAGAAATTGTAGATGCTATTTAAACTAGATGCAATGGCTGCAGCTTCCAGGAAGTCCCTTTATAGTTAATTTTCTTGCAATTCATGTGAGAATTTAAGCAATACTTCTCTCCATATTTGCCATGAGGTTAAAATTTCTGCCAGATGTCTAGCCAAGATGCACAAATGATATCATATCAACCTCTAGTCGATCATCTATTAGAATTAAAATAGCACAGGCCTGGAGAATTGGCCCTGAAACTAATGGATGGGATAATATTATAATATCTAGTCATATGCATCAGTACCAATGAAGAGATGCAATCAAGAAATATTGTCTCAATGCACAAATGGAGGAAATTGGAGTGTTGGATAGAGACAATTGCTTGCTTGGATCATGCATTGTCTAATGAAATTGAGTACCTACTTGAAGGTTTCACTTTGATGGAATAGGAACTTGTAATTTAGTTATCCAGTGTTAGAAATCCAATATATTTAGAGCTAATATCTGAGTGAGGGGATCCATTCAAAACTTACACTTACAGCCATTACATGTGTCAGTCCAATACAATTCCTTGACAAGCTGCCCAACTTTTTATTACAAATTTTATTGTATTAATATTTATAAAATATTTATTTAATGAGTTGAAAATATATGCTCGTTAATAAGACTTTGAATATTTTAAATGTTTTATAAAGTCTAAAGCAAGGGAAATAGGAATTGGTTAGAGGTTGGAAACGCTATAAAGACAATGTTTTCTAATGTAAAGGGGTTCCATTTTTTTTTATTTTTTTTTTAGAAATATGGGAGAATAGAGGACTTTTTGGTTTCAAGTTATATAGACAAGATTTTACGAAGTTGTGTAACTTTAATAAAATAGTAGAGGAAGCATTTAATTCTTATGTTTTGGCTATCTTTCTTGTTATTCTAACTTGATTTTTCATAGGTTAGATTTGTTATTCCTTTTTTTCATTTTTTGAACTATTGATCATCTATTGAAGCATTTAGAAATTGTTCAACATGTTCAAATAAATTCAGTCAATCATAATTTTGGTATTTTAGTTTGAGTGCCAATAAGTGTAGGATCATGATGGGTCAAACAATAGCGATAGTAAAAAAACTCATTTTCACATAGCCAAAATTGTGAAATGAATGTTTGACCTTTTACTTGGTTTGGAAAAAAAGTATATTTTGCTTTGCTAAAGAGCAAAACGAATATCCGTTTATAACGATATTTGTATACAATTATATATTTATGATCTTTATATAAAATATAAAAATATATATTATTATATTATTATATAAAGTATATATTAAATTATATATTATTATATATTATATACATTATTATAATATATTATTTATATAAAATAAAATAAAGAACTCGAACTAATATCCGTTCTAAACAGATATGATCCACTTTCTTCAAGTATATATGAAGAAAAAACAAAAGACTATCATTTTAAAACAAAGTGATCAATGAGCGAGGATTCAAGAGGCAAACTATGAAGAACAAAATAGATATTTGAAGCTACGAAATATATATATGATTTGAAATTTTGGATTTTATGCTCAAATTGGTCAAGTAAGTTTTTTTTTTTAGTTTTATCAAAAGTTATTAAGTTTTAGTATGAATTATATTTTTATTTTGTTTTTTAGTAATTAGTTCATTTTTTTGTTAATTTGTAAGTTTTATATTTGCAATAGGTTGAAATGGTAGACGAAGTCGGAAACCCAAACCCTCCCCTACAAATCCCTCTTTCAATTAAGAACCTAAATGATAGAAATTGAAACATAGAAAAAGGTGATCCTAAGTCCTAAATGCTTAGAACAATAGGATTCAAGGCCTTTTCCTATGGTTTCATTTAAGATGCAGATCAACAAGATGTATAGATTGACTTTCAACCATGAAGGTGAGCCAATCAAACCTGGATCTCCATCAATTTGGGGGTGGGAATGGATTGGTATTGATTAACTATGATTAACCTAATTCAATTATGTGACCTAATATGTAAAATGCAAGATCTCAACAATGCACAAACTAAAACAACAATTTACAATCAAATCTAGGAAGGGTAGAGGACTATGTACCTACCCAAAAATATTCGTTTCAGGGAGGACTTATACACCCAAGGGTGTATGTGTCCTTGTAAGGGTTTCCCACTCAAGTTTTGAGGTCCTCTAGTGGTAGATCTAATACTCTTGTTTCCGCTTGCAAAGTTATTGAAACGCTGTTAGATAATTCTATAGGTGAGTTTCTTTGAGTTGACAAGATGTAGGACATCAAATGAAAAAGAGAACATTTTTTCTTTAATCCTTCTCCAATCTTCTTCAAACTAAGATCTACACATTCACAAAGAGAAGAGATGTGCCATTTAAGGGCTTTCCTTAGTCAAACCTCATGTAACTATTTCCACTTCCACAATGGCAGTATCAATGATAAAATTATAATGGATAGGAAAGGAATGATAAAATCACAAAATTTTGCAACTCACCACCCTTCAATGGCTTCCTCGAAGGACTAAAGTCATGTACATCACCTCAAGGTCTTGGATCTTGATTTATTGAATGCTTTGGAGATGTACAAAAGGGGTTAGCCTTCACAAAACAATGATAATAAAACAACATGAACTCACATACACTTTGACATGATACTTGGATCTTGAATTGCTACAATAAATCATTGAAATGTTGATCTTGACTTGCTCTTAACAATAATTCTTGATCATTAAATCTCCTTTTTGCTTCTTATAGTTTCAAATGGTGAAAATACTAGATAATTATATGCAATTATGCTAATTTCCCAAAAAAATGATCCCAATAGCCGACCTTTGCAAGTTGGGTTTTGAATGTTAAAATGGCCACACTGACATGTCCAAAATTGGTCCCCAATATAATAGGGGGACCCACATGCCCTAGGGTGAATGGTCTTGGCCCTATTCTCTAAGACATTAAGTTTCAGGGAAAAATATTAATTGGATACATTTATTCAATGCTTGCAATTTCTCAAAAAGTGGTATAAATGGGCTATAGAATGCATAATTTGAGGAAATTAGGAACCCGATTAGGCTCAATAATTTAGGGGGAGCAAAAAATAGTGTGAAATTTTTAAGGGTCACAATTTATGATGTTGTAGAAATATTAATGAATTGAATAACATTGTGGAAATATAACATCAACACCCTTGATTATCTTCAATGTCAACCACATTAGAGGGAATTGCAAGCTAACACAAGTCATTTGAAGAGTGGAAAGAATACTAAAATTTCTTGTAATATGATCAAATTAAAGAATTAGACATGTACCCAAATCCCAATTAGGACAACATTTTGTAATCTTAAAACTAAATTACCCATTAATGTATGTAAGCCCAAATTTTCCATTAAATGGTGCACACATGAGGGTATGACAAGAAATTTTTGGGATTATCAATGGCCAATTTTTTATAATAAACCACCCAGCAAGAATCTTGATGTCCCATTATATTTCCTCTATAAAATATATGTAGAGTTTGTTTTAGGAAGACATGTTAACTATTTTGACTTTAGAAATTTCTGAGTAGGTAGAGGAATGCCTCAAAATTGACATGGGGAAATGCGACAAATGCAAGTTCCATTTATTCCTCCTCCTATTCTTTCTCCACCTCTAATAGCACACCTAGGCATTGTTGCAGATGTGCCAATTAAGAGCCTCAATACCATACACTCTTTGACTAGCCATTTAATTACACATCTCAATTTTCCTAGCCACATGACATTGATGCTCTTGCTTGATTGGTTGATGTTGGTGGACCATCCTAATATACACATTTTTGTGTGCCTCATCATTGCACTATGTGCAATCATTTGTGTTTACTCCCCCATAGAGAGACTAATAGTCATCCCTAAACACATCTAAATATGAAATTCATGGTATGACACCTACATGAGATGAGTTAGAATTAGAGGCAAGAACATTTATGGAGGCATTAGAGGAGAGAACAAAAGGAGAGCCATCAAGGGTTAGACAAGAGGAGGAAGGTCAATCTTTTGTACAGATAAAACATAAAGTTATTTAATAGTGCATTTTATTTAAAATTAATATAACAAATATTAGTACTAATGTATATTGAAGTGGGATAATAGTTGATGATAGAGGAGGAACTTAGAGAAGTTCATCATGGTAATCTTTTGATCATTGATTTTGGCCTAGACTTGATGGTATTCTTTTTTGTATATGTTTAATTTGTATTGTATGCATATCATTTAAATTATGATTAATTAAATATAATACAAATATATCTTGATCTTATTTTAATTTTGTAGTGTACTCCAAATGCGAATGAGTTGCCACCTTTTCCAATATGTTATAGTAGAACACATAATTGTTCTAAGGGACTACCATTCACATAATGAAAGTCTTAGAGCAATCACAAAGAATTGAGATAATTGAATTGATTTTTAATTGAATTAATAGTTTAAAGAAGTTATTGTAGTGATTTATATGTTAATTTCAAATATATTATGATTATATGTACATACAAATAGTCTTACATTCTTGTCATTTTTATATAGGAAGTTATAGTTGGTTCATCACTGGTTCAAGCCCTTCTCAAATAATGGAAGAAGCCTCATCAATGGTATATGTTTTCTTTGAAGTAGATATAAGTTTATGTTTAGTAATTTAGATTTTTAATTTACACATCTAACATATTTTCATTACATGCATTTTCCTTTTTGTCAATAATTATATGTTAATTTATATCAATTTTATTCTACCTATTATAGTCCATTCCACAATTCAGCTATGTGTCTCCTTGACCATTACAATCTGATAGGAATCTTGATTTTCCTAAGGAACCCTCATTTGTTGAATATTTTTTAGGAAAGAAACAAAGAGTTGAGGTAATCAAGAACTAAAATTTACTTTAATTGATAGTTTAGAGAAATAATAGTTTAGTATAGTTAATTAGATGTTAATTTGAAAGTTCTAAATTATAGTAGATACATTTCTATTTAGTAATCTAACTTATTTACTATTGAGCTAATTAATCTAATTTATGGTTTAATTGATATTGTGTAGTCAACTTCGCATACATCAAGTGGCATGAAGAGGGCTAGATTTTGATGATCCAAAAAAACTTTAGGATTTTCTTGAGATATCTAGGGTCAATAGTACAATTAAAATTTTAATTATTCTACACTTTTATATATAAAAATTGATATACAATATAATTTTTTCCTTGTGTACATTTTTTCCTATGTTAAAACTTAAAATTTGAATGTATAATCACTTTGGAATGGTTGAGTAATGAGAAATAGCATGCTATAGATTGATTTCTTGATATCTTACACTTTAATAGTTTATAAATTATGTATTGTTTTCAGTCATAAATTATCATTATTCATTTATAATTGGTAATCCATCTATATTAGTGTTAAATTTCGTTGCCTTGGACAACTTCACCAAATTTGATTCCTTTATCATTAATCTCTATAGTTGCAACATCCTTTAACCTCTTTCTCTAATAGTCAATACATCAAGGTATGAGAGATGGAGAAATATGTATGTTATCATCCTAGAAGGTATCATTATGTGAAAGATTTCCTTGAATTCTATAGGGTTCATATGTAGTGAAAAATATTGATCGTCAAGAAACACACCATATTGGATGAAAGAAGTTAATAAATCACTAGAGCATGACTTTGAATAAGGATATAATCATCACACATATTACTATTCATGGGAGAAAACTAAATAATATAAGGTTCATTGGTTAGTAGTTTTATTATACTTTTGGTTTTTTAGTAGTTTTATTATAATTTTATTTTTTTGTTCATATGGTTATGTACTAGTGCTACCTTTGAGATTTATAAGGGAATGGATAAAGGAAATGCAAGTTGAAGAATTATAAAAATATATCAACTTATTTGTCTTCCACCTAAACACTCCTCAATTTATTCTATAAACTCCTCTAGCTTGCTCATGAACTTTCCAAGATCCTGAGCTCTTAGAGCCAATGAGAACACTTGATAGATTTGACGAGTGGCCATTGGCCATCAAATCTTGAAAAATATCATATAATCCTTATGTAACATTTCCAAGTAGTAGTATCCTTAGCCTAATTTTAATAGTCATAACATGGATGCTTAGTAATGATGGATAAATTCATAAAAAGGAGAGTTTTCAAGATTTTAGGGTTATCATAATCCACATAATAGTTTATTGTCACATTGTGACAATCATAAAAACCCACAAGATCATCAAATCCCATGAATACATGTTTTTGATTAGGTAAACAGGGATTTTGAAAGGGCCATGACCCTTTTACATCACTAAAGATTTAGTAGTTAGTACAGCGAGATATGGAATAACAGCAACAATGAATTGCATTCGAAGCCAACAAAACAACAAAGTAGGATAGGAAATAATGCTGAGAGGAAAGGCCACCAAGCCAAAACAAAGTTGCATAACAACAAACAAAAACAATAGTCACCCCAAGGGTGAAGAAACTAGACGTTCCTCAAGCCTTTACAAAAGAAATAAATGGGACCAAACAAAAAAATAGGCTTCCCAACCAACAAAATAGGCCTGTAGGGACCTAAACCAAAAATATTCTTCAAATCAAGCTTCACAACCAACAATATAACAAGCCAACAGGCCACCCTCCTTGCTACCAAAATAATAGCCTGAAATAGCAACCACCCTAGGGCTGGGTAATCAAGGCCAGCAAAACAGGCCAACAAGTAGCCTTTTGACACCGTAAGCACAACAACCTTTATCAGAATCCACCCTGAGGAAGGAAAAAAATTGCCAAACCACAGCAAATCCACCACATAATGTTAGCAGTACAAAGCTCGAATCAAGAGTACAACTAACATAATAGGCCTGCAA
Source organism: Sequoia sempervirens (assembly GCA_007258455.2). Classification (NCBI taxonomy): domain Eukaryota; kingdom Viridiplantae; phylum Streptophyta; class Pinopsida; order Cupressales; family Cupressaceae; genus Sequoia; species Sequoia sempervirens. The sequence goes on along the minus strand of VDFB02289382.1, from coordinate 18,306 downwards.
GCCACCCCCCAGGCTATAAGAAGAACAAACCTTAATATCATCCACCCCCAAGGTGACCAAGACAACCTAAACCTCAAGGTCTTCATGAAGCAGCATCTTCCAAACAACACCATTAAAATAATAGCTCCTAAATAAATGCAGGTCCAACACATATAGACTCCCTACAACAGTTAGGGATTTGCTGAGCAAAATAAAAAACTGAAGAACAACCACTAGCTTAAAGCACCACTCCACCCAACACACCAACTCAATCTCAACCTCAATAAGAGAGAGCTCCCCTCTATATGAGAGGATGAAATGAAAATCAAAACTACGAGAGCCACCAATCTCCTGCACAAACATGCTCCACCTCAAAAGGAAATAACAGAAAGAAAGGGGACAACCCACGAATACATGTTAGAATAATGAGATATTTTTATTGTCTAGGGTACTACACACCAATATCTAGCTATAGGGTGGAATTATCTCCAGAAAAATGAGAAAAATAGGATGCCCTAACTTTCTTATGGGAAAATGATTGTTCAAAATAAAGTTTTCTAATTTGTAAAATTACAAAATTATTAGTATCTTTGACAAATGGGCTACACCAACATGTCAAGGTGGATGGGTAAACACTATGGAAGGCTTCTTTTCATTCCACAATTCACCCAATTGTTTCAGAGTGCTATATTATGGAATAGTCTCTTAAGAGCCCTAAGAGCAAAAAGTTGCTAAGATATGATGGAGAATTTTTCAAACCTTGTGGAAGTTAGGAGTGTTTCATTTTTACCTACAAGTGGATATTACATACCTCCACGTTAACCTCTCTCAATTTTTTTCAACTCAACACCACTTTACCATGCCAACAACGAATGCTTCTTGCAAAAAATGTTAGTGGAGAGTAGTGCAAATATGTCAAGAAGAATATTTGTCAAGGAGAAAAAATAACTTCACCAACACGTTGTGATGGTTGGGTAAACACAAGGGAAGGCCTCTATTCATTACCCAAGTCACCCAATCATTTTGGGGTGTTGTATTATGATTTAGTCTCTTAAGAGCATTATGAGAAATAAAATACCAAACTATGATGGAGCAATTCTCATAGCTCGTGGCACTTAGGAATTTTTTCTAGACCTAAAAGTGGATATGGAATCCCTACACATTAACCTCTATTATTTTTTTAAACTCAACATCATTTGACCATGCCAACAACAAATTTATTCTTATAAAAAGTTTCAATGGAGGGTAGTGCAAGTATGAAAAAAAAAACATATTTTTATTTCATGAATCATGGAGAAAAATGACTTCATAAACATGTTGAGGTGGGTGGGTAAATACTATGGAAGGTCTTTTTTCATTACCTAATTCACTCAATCATTCCAGGGTGTTGTATTCCAAAATAGTTTCTTAAGAGCCTTATGAACAAAAAATTGCAAATGACAAAGTAATTCTCAAAGCTCGTGAAACTTAGGAATGTTTCATCTAGACCTACAAGTGGATATGACATGGTCCCTCCACATTAACATATATCATTTTTTTCAACTCAACACTGTTTGACCTTGCCAACAATGAATGCATTCTTGTAAAAAGTGTTAGTGGAGTTTAATGCAAATATGGAAGAAAAAAAATTGTTTTATGTGTCCTAAAGAAAAAATGAATTATCCAACACATCAAGGTGGGTAGGTAAACACTAGGGAATACCTCTCTTCATTCCCCAATTCACCCATCATTTCAAGGTTCTTTATTCTAATGTAGTCTTTTAAGAGCCTTGTGAGAAAAAAATGTCAAAGTATGATAGAGTAGTTCTTGAAGCTTGTGGCAATTAGGAATTTTTCATCTAGACCTACAAGTAGATATTACATCCCTCCACATTAACCTCTCCTAGATTATGTAAAATCAGCACCATTTGACCATGCCAACAACAAATGTATTCTTGCAAAAAGTGATAGTGGAGAGTAGTGTAAATATGGCAAGAAATATTATTTTTTTCATGTGTCATGGAGAAAAATTGACTTTTCCAACACATTAAGGTGGGTGGGAAAATGCTAGTGAAGTCTTCTCCTAGTCAGCACTTCATTCTTATCTCCAATAATCTAATCGTCTAAATGATTCCTTTAAACATACTTGGAAAGAGTTTTGTTGTGCTTTTCTATTGTTTCTTCTTTCTCTTCAACTTATTCTTCTTATTTTGAGTAGGGAGGTGCATCAGATCCAAAGTCCTCAATTTTATACATATTTTGATGTAGATCTTCATCAACCTTAACATTTGTACAATCAACTATTCTTCCCAATATTTTGTTGTAGCACTTGTATGCTTTACTCTAAGATGAATATCCTAGAAAGATACCTTCATCAGCTCTTGAATCAAACTTCCCCAAAGTGTTTTCATCTCTTGCAATATAGCATTTTCTTCCAAAGACTCTAAAGTACTTGACAGTAGTCAGTCTTCCATACCATAAATCATATGGGTTCTTAGTGTTGTTAAGCCTTAATAAATATTTGTTGATAATATAGATTGTAGTATGAACTACTTTCTAATAGAAATTAGGTAGATTTACTTCCATCAGCATGATCCTTTCCATCTCTTGAATAGTCTTATTCTTTCTTTGCACTACCCCATTTTGTTGAGGAGTTCTAGTAGCAGTTTTATGCCTCTTTATTTCATGTTATTCACAGAAATCATTGAACTCATTTGAATTGAACTCACCTCCTCTATCATACCTAAAACATTTGATCTTTTCATTCATTTCATTCTCAACCATGGATTTGAAAATATTGAATCTACTAAAAGCATTAGATTTATCTTTTAAGAATGTTACCCATGTCATCCTAGAGAAATCATCAATAAAAAACATGAAATACCTTTCTCCTTTCAAACTTTTTTTGTGGTAGGTCTGCAAAAATCAATATGTACCAGCTCCAATGGTCTAGAGGAGGAACATATTTTGGATTTGAAACTTATCCTTGTCTATTTTCCAAACTAACATTCCTTGCACATACTACTTGTAGGCTTGATTATCCTAGCCATGTCTCTTACCACATCTAATGAGTTGATCTTCACAAGATTTTCAAAGTTGATGTGTCCCATTCTCCTATGTCAAAACCAACATTCACTTACTTGTCCCAGAAGATAACTTCTCCCATTGACATCCTTTAGGTTGTATATGTAACCACTTGTCCTAGATCCTTTTGCAACCAATTTTCCAAACTCTCCTTTTTCGATTTCACATCCTCTTTCATTGAATATGAGACTATTCATTTCTACACATCTGACTCACACTAAGAAGATTATGCTTGAGACCTTTAGCATAAAGAATTGAAACTGAATATCTTTCAAACCAGGAATGATCTTGGCCTGATTCTTTTGCCAAAGTGTCTATTTTTTTGTCTTGAAGCTTCCCATAAATTTATGCCTCCTCATGCCTTCAAATTCCTACCTGCAAAAATAGTAGCTTGAAAAAAAAGCCAGAAAAATAATTTTTAAGTTGGGGATTCTTATTCGAAAAAAAGGGTATCCAAAAATGCAAAAAAAAATCTACCAAAAAGCTAACAGAAAGGAAAAATATTTTTGGGTGATGTAGGATTACCCTTACACCACTAAATGCTCCTACATCAAGAACACATTCTATCCTATGCTTTCCATCAATACTTATTGTACCTTTTCCACATATTTGTACTAAAGTATCATCTACAAGCTTGACAATGCCTCCATTCCACTTCACAAGCTTGATAAACTTGCTCCTAACCCATGTCATGTGGTCAAAACAACCATTGTCAATCACCCAAGAGTTTTCCTCATGTTGTGCATGAAAATAAGTACACACAACACTTGAATCTTTATCTTTAGTCTTCTTAACAGCCAAAAACAAGATTTCATCCTCATCATTCAGACCACTAGAATCATCATCCTTTGAAGAGCGGGAATCTTCCTTGGAGTAAAGACTCCCTTTGAATTTATTTATTCTAGAGTCTGTGTTTCTCATTTTAGAATATTTCAAGAGACATTTAGAAGAAAAATGACCAACCTCTTCACACTTAAAACATTTGAAAGGTAGCTTACCTTTGTACTTGTCGGTACCCCTCTTCAACTTTCTTACAAAATTTTCTTCTTCTTCCTCAGTGTCACTACTTAGGTCAATTGCTTCATACATCTCCTTCTTAGTGGCTTTGAAAGCTTCTTCATTCTTTAGATATTCTTTTTCAAACTCTCTCATTTCAAATATAGTGATGGCACCATATAATTGATCCATTGAAAGTTTATCTAAATCTCTAGCTTCCTTAATAGAAGATACTTTAGAACTATAAGATTTAGGGAGAGATCTCAACACCTTTTTTACCACCACTGATTCTTCTAGTTCTTCACCAATTCCTCTAATTACATTGTCCACTTCATTAACCCAAAAAAAATCCTAAAATATCTCCATCCTTTGATATTTTTCAGGTTGTTAAACTTACTTTTATAGATCTGCAACTTAGCTTGTTTTACTTTGATGTCTCCTTCATAGATTCCACTAAGCTTTCCAAGACCTCATTTACTGACTTACAATGCATTACTTTTACAAGATCAAAATATGTCGGCCCACTCAAGATAGCATTCTTAGCCTTTCCATTGTTCTCATAGGGCCTAATCTTTGTCAGATCAGTTGGAGGAGTAACAGGAATATTATAACCATCTTTGAATGATTTCTAAAAACTAAACCCTAGAAAGAGGACAAATAGGATTCCATTTTGAATCACCAAAAATATTTTTTTTCCATCAAACCTAGGTTCCTTGTGAGACCCTTCTTATACCATCTCGGATCTTCCTCAAGTTGTTAGACTTCTTCTAAGGAACCATGCTCTGATACCAATTTTTGAACATACACCAGAATATTGAGAGGGGGGTCAATCAATATTCTAATAGATCTCAAAACTTCTAGAACAAAAGAAACTTCAAGCTCTACTATTTAAGCAATCTAACATGAAATATATAATTAATGCTCAACATAACACAACACCAGATTTATGTGGAAAACCCTAGAAGGGAAAAACCATAGTGAGAAATGATACTAGGAGCTATTGTCCTAATCCAACCTCACAAATGAATAATAGTTACAAATTTTTTTAGGGCTACAACCCAAGGAAGCTACTACTCCCTGAAAAGAGGTTTTAGGGTCACTCCCAAGGAAGCTACAACTTCTTGTAGACTTTGTTTCAGGGCTACGACCTAAGGAAACTTCAACTCCCTAATCTAAGAAAAAACTCAGGAATGATTATAGAATGGTAATCCTTCCACTATTTGAAATTGGCAATTAGGCTCAATCCTTTTGATGATTGCAATTCTACTTTTTCCCTTCTCTTTTTGATGATTGTAATTCTAATTTTTCACTTCTACAAATGTCTTCTTTGTAGCTTATTGGCTCACTACTTTTAGCCTTCAAGAAGTTTTGCCTTTGGCTCATTGCCTCCAATAGTAATTAAGCATACTTATCCACTTCTCTTCTTTCACAATGATATGGTCAAGATGAAATTAGAAAAGATTATCACTTTTTCTCTTTCTCTTTTAGTCACTTACACAATTATCATAATGCATCACACTCATCATTACAACCCACAACCTAGATCAACAAGGTTTACAATTTATACATGATATTGCATTGATTACACTCATATGTTGGCCTACAACAATAATAATATTACATTTGCAAGTTGTTCAAAGATCAAACACATAATATGAAATGTGTAGAGGGAAAGACCCAAAAGACTACACACAACACCAAGAAGAGGAACACACCTTGCAGATTCCAACACATGCTTAACTTGGTCCTAAACAATCTTCACACCTTTGGTCTTCACTAGAAAACATTTGCACACTTCACAAATTCAAATTAGGTTCACCATAAGCAAGAACACATGAAACTTGTAGCACTACAACCTTCACAATATTGGTAGTACACATGAATGATAACTAATTATTTGTGCTTCTTCTAGATGAGTTAGCATGGCCCATACAACACCTCCAAACACTTCATAGACTTTGCACAATCTTGAGCTTGTGGCACACACCCCCAACATACCTTAGTTGGCTAGGAAAAAACATAACCCAACAAAACATCCATTCTGGACCACAACCAATTATGGAGAATCCAGACAACACCTTACAAAGCAAAAAAATCCATCACATGATATTCAAGAATACTCTCATTCATCCCTTTCACAACTTCATACAACAGTGAGTTGGCACAAGCCAATAGACATTGGAACTATTCATCGAAGAACATAATCCTATACTTGGTTATCTTCAAATTTTTCTATAGAAGGACTAATGACATGAAACTTTGGTTATACCACCTTTACAACACACTGATCTTGAATTTTGAACTAGATAACCAAGTGTACAAATGCAAAGGAATGCAGAGGAAACCTTAACACCACCGAGAACAACAACATAGTCCACAAATTTCCATTTTCAAAAACACCTTTATGGTAACCTAGAAGACTTGAAACTTGGATTGCACATGCCCTAACAAAACATGGAGTTGTCTCCCAAGTTGCAAGAGCAAGACAACATCAAAGGAGAAATGTGGGGCATTTCTAAGAGACTTTGGCAACCAAACAACCAAACATCAACTCTCTTTGGACATAAATGAAAACCAAACTACAATAAATGGTGAGTCCATATTTGATCTAGGAGGTTGCAAAACATACATGCAACACACATGCAACTGAAAAAGTAGATGTTCAACCCTCAAAATTTGGTTTTTTTGCAATTTTTTACTTCTCCAAATCATTTGAGGATGCAAGATAAGAGCATACTCTTTTGCTACCAAAAATAATAGATTTGCACTCAATAGAATAAATTGTATTCTATATGGAAAATGAGAGTGCATGTGTTAAATATACAAAGATCCATTGCTTTATATAGAACAAGGCAATGCATGAGGTAACCCAAGATCTCACATAAAGCATGGAGTTCAACTGGATGTAGCCTATGCAATAAAGTAGGAAAGCTTATCTAAGAAAGCTTATCCAAATCTAGAGCAAATAAATTAAATAGCTAATAAACTAATTACTTAAATAAATAAATGCAACTACATATGACCTAAGTAAGCTTAAGTAAGTAGAGTGAAAAGGGACCTAATAATTAAATAAATAATTAATTAAGAAATATCTTTTACTTTAAGAAAATATAGAGTGATAACTTTAAGAGTCAAATTCTTCAATCTTTAGTATCATACAATGTGATGAATGATTGAGATGGCTTCTAGAGAAAATAGTTAGAAAATATGTATTCCAACTACAAATTATTGAATTTAAATATTGGAGATCATTACACAGTGGAGTATTAATGATAGTAGATATTCACTATTACAATTCATCACTAATCAATTTTAAAATGAGGCTACTTTTAAATTGACAAGTTATCCATTCTCATGAGTTGCAAAGATCTAAGTTATCTCTTGAAAATTGCAATTATATATATATATATATATATATATATAACTTCAAGTAATTGGGACTATGTACTCAAACCTCTTTCAAATGAATATATAGCCTATATTACTAGTTGTATGCAAAATAATACTAAATGAAAAAATAAACCCTTATTAATCTAAAAATATACAAAATGTTGTCTAGACTTAGTAGTTAAATGTGTTTCAATAGTTGTGAATGCAAATGAATGCAATTTCTTTCTTTCTAAACAATCAAATACATTTTTTTTTGCAATATTAATATTTGCTCTTTTAGTATGAATATTTAAATTTGGTAACCAAAAAATTTAAATTATTTGATTAACTCAATTAGGAAAGAGTTTCATATTACAAATTTCAACTAGAATAATTGATATTTTATTAACCAATAAATAACTAGAATAATTAATAGCTAATAATGGTTAAGTAATTTCACTAAGAGGTATAATTACAATTATACCAAGAGGTGGAGTGTAATGAACAACTATGTCAACAAAAACTATTTAAAAATGGACATACAAAAGTAATAAAAATTTAAAACACTTCCAACCTAACTAAATTTAAAACTATAAATAGTTATTAAGGAAATTAAAGAAAATAAAATAAATCTTAAATAAATTAATTAAATATTATTTTTTCAACATAGATGTCCCACAAAACTAAAATATAATATGATTTAGAGTAATATATCTCACATGAATATTAAAATGATATTCATATATAAAAAATAAATAACTAGTGAAGTAAAAATTAAAGTAATTTCTATTTTACATATTTTTTTAACTTGACAATATTTTTATGATTTATTATATTATTATTGAAAAATAAAATAGCGTTTCAATAAAATATAAAGTAAATAATGTCAAAAGAATAATTTACAAAATGTTACTTACTAATGTATTTATAAAATATGTTATTTATTATATTTTTTAAGTACATAACTATTTATTATTTTATTTATCAAATTACATAATAATTTTTTGATTACCATTTTTATTATAATAGTAAAATTAAATCTTTTATCTCAATAAAAATCTATATTAAAAAAATACATAGATATCATTTTAAAAGTGTCTATTTCACTTTAACAAAAAAATCTACTAGAATACTTCCAAAATAATATTTATTAACATCTTTCACATATTTTTCTATAAAATCATTTATATTTTCAACACTGATAAATACTAATCAGTTAATATATTAATAAATTTTCAGCTTTAAGAATAAAGACGTGAGAAGAGGGAAGGAAAAAGCATTGGTGAGTCTTATCATCTAATATTTTGAATTTAAAAAAAAATGAAATATATTCAAGTGGGAAAGAGGTGAAGAAGATGAAGATGTATTGGCATCTAGGGGAGAGGACCCAGTAGTTGTGCACCTAACTTCACGTTCCTCAAAATCCTACTTGGAAATTTCAAATCACTCCAATTTTTTTACAGCAGCTTACTTGGCAAGTCCCCTGCTTATAACAAAAGTTTCGGGGCCACATCATCAAATATGATGCCACATCAGCATGCTTTTTGTCAAGGTGTCCAAAAAGGCACGGTCTAAACCCCTTACCAATACTTGTGCATTCACATCACCAGTAGTTGAGCGCTGATGTGGCATCACATGATTGGTTGCTTTTTAGATCAAAAGAATACATTTTGTTTAATTATGGGTAGTAAAGTCACAACTATTGGCATTATATAAACAACTATTAACATTATATAAACAACTATTGGGCATTATATTAACAAAAACATTCTCAACTATTGAAACATGCTCAACTACTGGATCCTCTCCCCTATGGTGGGCCCCTAACTTCATTAAAATTGATTTGAAAGCGCTGAATTATAGAAAAAAAATCAACGTGTGCATGCCAATTATGGGAGCGTCTAAACATGCAAGAATTTGAGGAAATAAATAAACATGCAAGAATTTGAGGAAATAAATAGTATGACATGAGAAGGAAAAAGTAAGATTAGGAATTTAGCACTCAAAACAAAATGTGTATTTTGTTGGTATATGAGAAAGGAATGACAATTTGGGTGGACAATCAATCTATGTATCTAATTGTCCTTATAATCTTATCACAAGATCCCACTAGTCAATTTTATGAAGTCAACCACCGTAATACAAGTCAAGGAGATAGAAGGATGTAGAATAAAGCAAATTAGGGTTTGGACGTTTGTGAAGTTAGTGGAGATGGTGGTGACTTAAAGTGTTGACATGGACGTGACTTTATCTATAACGACCTACTCTTCTCGATTTATACTATTGCCCATGGTTTGAACTTGGTTATCCATGGGGTAGTTTTATTGTTTTTAAGTGGTATATGTTTAAGGATTGAGATTAAATAGTTGAAGTTTTGGATTTTTGTTTGAATTATATTTGTAAATTGTTCTTAAGAAGATAAAGTAATATGATTTATATAATATAAGGGATGTCAAATGGATTGTTTTTTTATGTAATTTGATATGGGGATTGAAGAAATTATAGGTTAGTGGTTATTTCTATATCGTATAATTATAAGAGTTGAAAGGGTGTTCAAGTAAGTCATGTTTAAATAGAATGAATGTTATAGTCGGTATGAGTTTTCCACAATCCATCAGTAAGAATATTGAGTGCTTATGATTTAAACTATGTATCTTTTTAGCTCGACATTTCAAATCACACTCAGTGATCCATCATCAGGAAGAGAAAAGTCACTAAGTGTGATATGAAACGTCGAGCTAAAAAGATACACAATTTAAACCAGAAGCATTCAATTTCTTCAGAGTGAATGTTGTTAGTTTGATATTCATTTTTGGCCATTTAATTCCTCACTTAATAATTATTGCAAATGTATAATTATAATACTTTCCAAAAAAATGTATAATTATAATATTTAATTTGATATTTTATATGTGTAAATTGATTCTTATCTAGCATTTATGTTATTTATTAATATAGACTATGTAATGTCATTGTTATTCATTCCATGAATTTTGTCATAATGTATTAGTTTATATGGCAATCTAGCTAGTTTGGGCTACACCATGTGACTTAGGTCACTAAATTCAATTCTTCATTTTACACCCAAAATTGAACCCCTTTCATAAATTTAATTGATCTTGTTAGCTCATATGTACCAATTAATTCAAATTAATGACCCTAGGTATGTACTAAAGAATACCTCATAAGTCACTTAAGACCATATATTGATTTGAAAATAAATAGAACACAAAATAATCTTAGAAAAATAAATTTGATTCAACAACATTAAAAATTAACATTTTGCAATTAGGAACCACACTAGTATTACTAGATTGGCATTGTATAGTGTGTTTTTAGCATGTTTACAACACTTTGTTCTTTACCCAAAACTTGATTGTCATTAAGACAAGCTAAGGATCTTTCATTTGTCTTAAACCAACTTACATTATACTTCTAAGCACAAGCAAGCTCTAAAAGGTGATTGGAAGACAAAGACAAGTGAAACCAAAATATTGGCACTATCAAAGGGCTAGGTCTCACCATCTAGACTAGACAACACGACATGACATGGTCCCTAATAACAAAACTTTTTGCATATGATCTTCTCAATGTCTTGATCACAAATTGACATCCATGTTTTGATTTTAGATATTTTGTTACAATATTTCAACCAATCAAAAACAAATTGGCATCCATGTCTTGATTTTAGATATTTTGTTACAATATTCCAACCAATCAAAAACAAAGTCAAGTCTTTATCAATTTAAATCAAATAATTACCTAATCTTTCTCCAATTATAAATCTTTTTTATTAACTTCAACAATTTTATTAAATTTAAATTCTTGTAAAAGAATAAAAGAAACACTTATATATATATATATATATATATATATATATATTATGGTTATAATTAAATTATAAAGATAATTGACATTATTATTTTGAAGTAGTTGGTTACAATGTGTTGAGTAAAAAATCACGTTTGTTATAAGTTTATTTTGGCTAAGTTATGATTAAGAAGATCCATTTTTTAGATCTTTGTTGTTAAGTAGTTCATTACAACATATTAAGTGTTCACACTCTACTGAATAAGTATACTTATATCAAAGTCACATTTAGCTAAATTACTACAATTATATGTATCGATTCCATCAAAATCATATAAAAGTTGAATTCAACTTTCACCATAATAAATATTTATGAAGATTATTATCGAATAGATACATTATCCTCACCAAGTATACTACAACCTTTCATTATAACCTATAAATAAAAATATAATTGAAAATACACTGTCAAACCCTAATCTTCTAACAATATCATTTTCTCCCTCATCCCTATCATCACTTTCTTCCACTATCATCATTCATGATCACAAGATATGCTTACAGGATAGAAAGAGATCAAACCATGAAATTGCTCTCCTCCAATTATCACCGACAATGTGCAGTCCAAAAAGAAGGAAAAAGAAAGACAAACCTTGTATCACCACATACCCTTGCTAAGGGCCAACGATAAAGGAAAAAAGAAAGCAAGCCTATGGGTAGAAAAAACAAAAAGAAAGGGAGCCCCCCCACAAAACCATACAGCAAAAGATAAAGAGGTGGACATGAGAAAAAGCTACCCAATTCAAACTATCAAATTATCAAAATTCCATAAAAAATAAAATAAAGAAAAGGAGTGATCGAGGGAGTTGTTTCATACTCCGCGGACAAATACCCAGCAATAGCAGACTGCCAGCCTGTCAAAAGCTATCGATTGTTATCTGTACGCGTGGAAAGTACTTGTCACCACCTTCTGTTTTGCGGGTCCCACACAGGTGAAATTTGTCGGCACATCCGCGGCACTCTCACGTGTACTATGATAGTATATTGTCCTTAGTGTAAAAAGTGGCTCAACTAACAAGCATACGGAAGGTGCAGCTTTATTCCAAATAATTCGGATCCAATCGGAACCGTCCGTACTCAAGATATTTGAGCCAATTTAGGCAATTCGTGTACTCGTTCTCTGATGACGTGTCACAGTGCTGCATGCATGCCACGCCATCAAAATGATCGTCGGGCCCCACATGCGCGGATGCCGACATTCGTCAATGCATGCATGTTATCACGAATGACGTCACCCGTCAAGCCTATTTCATAAATAAATATTCTAGAAAGCATTCCTTTGTATTTTTTATTTATTTTTTTATTAGTATTTTGTGGGGGACCTAGGGGAGGGGTTTAATAGTTCAAATTTTGGCCTTATGTTTGGTAAAAAGGTGGGTAATAAGGGAAGACTCTTAGGGTTAATGAAGTTGTGGGGAGTGCGTAGATTTTAAGCAAGGAGAAGTTGGGCTTGGAAAAAGCAACCAAAGGGAGATGATATAAAGAGATCAAAAGTGGGATGGATAGGAATATGTTCCCCTAGGAAAAGGAAAGGAATAACAGGGGGAGCTATGACACTCTTGACAAACCCTAATGGGAGGAATATGCCCCTCCATGGGGTCCTTAAAAGTTTGCTTGTCTCTGTATAAACAAGCTCTTACAAAAGTTTATTGTTTCTCCATGATATCTTATGTCCTAAGCTTTCCATGAAGGCTAATCTGATCTTAATCTTGTCACTATAACAAGTTGTAAAAATGCCTTGTGTTGAGAGCAAAGTGAGCATATTGGTCAGAGCAACTAGGAATTGGTCACCATTGATTTGTGTGTGTTGAGGCTTCCCAAGTATAAAAGGTAAATGACATGATGACCCAATAATGCAAGATCTCTCCATGGGTGAAACTTTAAGCCACGTCCCTAGTTTATAAAGTTGCTTTGTCCTATGGATTCCCATATGGAAGTGGAACCATCTTAGGGTTGCCCTTAGGACTGATTGAGCTCATGCTAATTATCTTGTTTAAAAGTTCTCTACTAATTATTGCATGCCAAAGAAAGATCATTTCACAAAGTTAAGAATCATTAGTATAAGGTCCATAATAATTATCTTAATCATTCAAAACCACTCGTTTGGAAAAAGTTAATGATTCTTATTCGGGCAAAGGATAAACAAGGACCGGCCCTTGGGTAATTGATCTTTTCTTTTAGATAGAGGAAGTATCCTCTTTCCAAGTTTTTAAGTATTATCATTCTAACAAAGTATAATTACTTTAATTGATTTTAATGAGGCTTATGTCATGTAATGATGCAGTTTATCATAGTTTAATTTAATTTAGATTTTGGAAGATATTTGGGTGATGACATTCTTGATTACTATATATTTAGTCATATAAAACAAAGAATAATAAACAATATGTGAAGATTGGTAGACAATTAATATATTATATAGTAAATATATTAATATGTAAAGAAAGATACACAAAAAAATATGTTGATCATTTTTTTAAATTAAATTATGTCAAGATTTTTGGTAATGTTTTAAATAAATAATTCTCTTTATTTTGGTGAGGTATTAAAGAGTGTGATTCAAAATGTTGATATAAAAAATTTACAAAATTTATTCAAAAGTATTATCAATATTATCATGGACTATGTTAATTCTTGTCTACTACATAAATAATATATTAAAATTAAAATGAAAAAGTATGTTAGTGTTCATCTTATACATAACATACGTTTGCCAATAGTTGCATGGTGTGATGGTTAAGTTGCCTTGTTTTTGTTCTTGCCATCAAGGTTCAAACTCCATTGGGGTGTAATTGTTGAGTGTTCATGTTCGGGATGAGGTCCCTCATTTGTGACCTCATCGGTTCATAGCTCCAGATCAAAAGTGTTTACTCCTCTAAATAAATACATATCATACATTTAAAGGAGATGTTTGGTTTGATATTTTCTAGTAATTACATTTATATTGTGATATTTAATAATAAACGCTATATATATATATATATCTACAAAACCACCAAAGTGAAAAAGCTATTATTAAATTTATATGCATACATACATACACACATATATACATATACATATACATATACATACATACATACATACATACATACATACATACATACATATGTATATACTTCAAGTTCAATAACTATTGACGAAAAAATACTTTGGTAGCACTCGATATTGAATATATTTACATATTTTGGTTCCTCTTAAAAATGTTCTCTTTCCAAAAAGGTGCCTTGTTTTAAGTCTATGAGAAAAATTTATAAGGGTAAAAGTACAAAGCTATGCCACACTTTTATAACTTAAATGACCAACATTGATCCATTTTTTTAAATTTGAACTGCTAAACAGTGGCATAAATGTTTATAATTTTGTAAAGTGTAAATTAATTAAATTTATATTTTTAAGTGTATTTTATGTTTGTATTATTTTAGAAAAGTTAAAAGATTATTTAAAAATAGTTTTTAATAAAATTGAGATTATAATTTAGTTGTTGATGCAAACCCAAAAATGAAGTTAAATGTGATGTCACTTTTTATATAGTAAAATTTATTTTTTCTTTCATTTTTCTATATGTATTATAGCTTGAAACTTTGGTGCATGGATTTAATTTTTCCCCATTTTTTTTTAAAAGAAAGGGGTAGAACTTTATTCACTCATAAGAAGCATAGAGTACAAGGAACAAAACTACAAGCAACTAGGGCTCAAAAGGCACACCTGACCACCAGGACCAGAGAACACAAGTCCTAGAAATAGGGAGACCAAAACTTGTTCAAGGGCCATATATATCCTCATGAAGCAACATCCTCAATTTCTCAACACAATCACTGGGAAGATGCTCCCAGTCATCAATTTTCCAATCATCCCTAAACTTCGAAGGCCATTTAGAAACACAATTAGCAACATTGTTCCACTCCCTTGGGATATGGACAAAGGACACCATCTCGAATGACCTGCAAAGCTGGTGATTCTGCAGAACCACCATCATTAGTTACCAATTCACTCCATCAAAACTATGCTTGTTAACCAAATTAATAATAATATGTGAATTAGATTCACAAATAACCTTGCACTAGCCAAGAGCACAAGCCTTTTCCAAAGCAACAAGAATAGCTAAGGCTTCCATAAGATTATTAGACTGGTGGTCTTGATACCTAGAAAAGAAAAAAAGGGTAGCCTTATAGCTCTCTCCCAACTCCTCCCACACCACCATGACCTAGATTTCCTCTTGAAGAACCATCCGTATTAATTTTCAAGATCCCAATAGGAGGCGGGGTCTACCTACCTTCTCTTTGAACTTTCTTGGCAGGACTTCTCCTCCCTTTGGAGCAAGTTTGCTTTAAGCCCAAACCATTCAAACCCAAACCTTGCAACACCACAGCCTCTCCAACATCTAAAGGGGCTCCAACCTCACATCTAGCTAAAATAGTCTCTTAAAGCATACCAAGAATCCTTTACCAAACAAGTGTAGAACTGTCAACTTAGTGTCTTGAAAAATCTTGTAATTCCTTTCAAGCCAAAGCTGCCAAAGAATGCATGATGGCCCAATAGTCCACACCATCTGAAGAGTGAAAGAATGAGTTGGGGCCTCCCTAAATGTTGGAATTGTATGCCTCAATCTCACAGGCTAAAACCTCTGAAAGAGAAAAGTCGATTGACATACTTTCTATCTAGCCAACTAGTAGTTGTGCAACCTTGTGAAATGTTAAGGTCGCTGAGACCTTGTTGATGTCTTGCTGACTGGAGCTATCGTTGTGACTCGTTATGTTCGGTGTAACCCTCTACCGAGTGGGTTAGTCTGGCCGACAGGCCACTCTTATCAGATGTCGATAAGAACTCTTGTCGACGGATGGTGTCTTGCCAACAGCGTTACACTTAAAGTCATCGGAGTAAAATGAAGGCTTCAGTATGAAGTCTTAGCAATGGGTGTTAGTCTCATCAATGCTTTGGCTGTTATCGGCATGACTCATGGCGAAAGGTGGTCTTGGGGTAACATGGAAGTCTTAGTAAGAACTCTTGCCAACAGTTGGTTCTCTCATTGATGGGTATGAACATTGGTGTGACCTCTTGGCGAAAGCGGTAAGTCTCGCCGACGGTAGGACATTTTGGTGTAGCATGAAGGCTTCGCTATGATCTCATTGCAAATATCAATAGTCTCGTTGATGGGAATGTTGATGTCTATGTGACTTTGGAACATTGGTATGATCTCTCATCGACTAGCAATTGCCTTGGTGATAGCGCTACATGTGATGGATATCGATATGATGTCTTGGCGACAAGGGGAAGTCTGAGACAGTTTGTGGACTTGATATAATGTCTTGCCGATGGTGAGGACTCTTGGCGATAACTACAATTGGGTCTTGTGGCATCGGGGAGACACGGTTAGTTTCTCACTGACATGCAAACGCAGGTTGAACATTGTCAACTAACCGATTGGAAGACTATCCTGCATGGTGTGTCTTTGACCAATTAGAGAAGCTGAATGGGAACCATTGGAAGTTAGTATGTTGTGGTCATTTTGTGAGGAAGTTCAACAGACAGGGATGACATGGATATACTCGGCAAGTGCAGATGATGTTTGGTTCGATGAATAGTTGGACGAATGGTTGGATGAACAATTTGATGAGTGATCAGTGTGAATTCAATTATGAGAGTATTATAATTTGAATGTTTTGTACAAGGTTGATCAAGGATTAAGCTGTTGTAAATTGACATCAGAAAGATAAGTCTGATCTCTATATGTAATTTCCATTACTGTAGTATAAAGGGGCTTTTCTTGGTGTGGTGGGTTTTTCTCCTGTAAGGGTTTTCCCATGTAAATCTGGTGTTCATCTGTGTCTGTTAATTTCTATGTTTCTGTTATTTATTTCAAGTGTATCTTAACTGGACTGTAATTGAAAATTTAAAGTCACCTCTGCATTCTTCCCTAAGGTTTTGACGTTAGGAGAGTTGTTTTTGTACCTTAACTTTCCTTACAAGTGGTATTAGAGCCTGGCCAGTTGTGTTATCCTTGTGGGTACGTTGAGTTTTTTGTATCAATTCTATTCAGTGGGAGTCTTGTAGAAGTTTGGTAATTCAAATTATAGGTTAAGATGGCAAGCACGTCAGGAAAGATTGAAATTGAGAAATTCAATGGTAGCAATTTTGAGTTGTGAAAACTTAAAATGGAAGATCTATTGGTTGAACGTGATCTTTGGATTATTGTGTCTGGAACGAAGCCTATAGGCATGAAGCAAGAGGATTGGGACCTTGTAGATAGAAAATCAAAGGGGCTAATAAGGCTCTATTTAGTAGACTCTGTTCTTTTGAATGTTCATGAAGAAAATACTGCATCTTCCTTGTGGAAAAGACTGGCAGCTATTTATCAGGGCAAGTCCTTGGTGAGTAAATTGTTCTTGAGGAAGAAGTTGTACTCTTTGAGAATGCAGGAAGGAGGGTCTGTTGCTGATCATTTGAACGCATTCAACATGTTGATTGCACAGTTAACATATGTGGGTGTGAAGATTGATGAAGAAGATCGTTGTATGTTGTTATTATGTTCTTTGCCAGATTCTTGGAATCACCTAGTGATGGCTATTGGGAGTTCAACATCCACTTTTAAGATGGAAGATGTTGTTGCTTCTTTGTTATCAAAAGAGATGAGAAGGAAATCTTCTGAGATGGTGAAGGAGGCTCTTGCTGTTAGAGGCAGATTGAAAGAAAAAGGCAAGAAGAAGGACAAGAAGTCCAAATCCAAATCAGAGGGGAGATCAAAGTCTCCTGGCAAGAAGTCCAAGGTGAAGTGCTGGAATTATGGGAAACTTGGTCATGTCCAAAAGGATTGTAAAGAGGAGAAAAAAGAAGAAGAAGAAGTATTCTTCTGATAATGATTCTTCTCAGAGAGATGCAAACACCTTCATTGCAGCTTTGGCTACACAGGCATCAGATGTTATATGGCTGATTGATTTTGGAGCATCTTTCCACATGACATCTCATAGAGACTAGTTCATGAAGTATGAAAAATACAATGGTGGAAAGGTGTTATTGGCAAGTGATTCAT